>JANTPZ010025735.1:0-11490 GCA_025593235.1 Vachellia pachyceras
CAAGCAGTGACATCAAGTTCCAAAGTCTGGGCTATTGCTCAGTACAAAATTCAAATGAAAGGGTATTGGAATTGGAGAAATAATTCAGCAATATACTTTTTTTTGCCATTTGATTATATTAGGATCAGTGGAAGTGACTACACAAACCAGCTATTACTGAGTTCCACTAATTTTCTCACATGTTTCCTTTTCCATTTCATGTCTTTCCAAATCCCCACCAGAGTTTATTACTGATTTTTAATCTTAGTACAGATTTGAAACAAACTATAGAAATCCATGTTATGTTTATGATACAGATTACAAATGCCAAAGAATGTCCCCAGTAACAAACCATAAGAGAAG
Source organism: Vachellia pachyceras (assembly GCA_025593235.1). NCBI lineage: Eukaryota > Viridiplantae > Streptophyta > Magnoliopsida > Fabales > Fabaceae > Vachellia > Vachellia pachyceras. Next base: position 343 of record JANTPZ010025735.1, read on the forward strand.
ATGCAAGTACACTGGTTAATACAAGGAAAAAAATGTCCAAACCCCTTTGCCCTTGAGAATTTCTGGAAATAAACCATAGGACAGCAAATAGTCAATAATTAGGTAACAACATAGATGAATTATAAGCGCCAAACCGAAAGAAATAAACCATAGAACAGCAAGAATGAAACTAGCAACACCGGTGAATCCAACTGAATGTATGTATAATAGATAAAACCTAATTAATTAAAGTGCATTACAGAATCGCGAAGCTGATAAGGGCAATAAAAAATGTGTTGATGAAATGAAAGCATAATAACAATTTATGAGTAGACACTACTTAGGATAGACAGTTTGAACAAAATATCCTGACGAAATGGAACAGATCATTTTAAATGTATAGGCAATAATGAAACAAATAACCAAAACATCATCTATGGCAGCACAAACGAAGGTGAACATCAGCTCGGCGCTCGCAACGACGCAATTATATCTCATCCTCAAATCGAATGCAATGATTATAGGGCACACACAGTAGCACGGGTGGAGGGAGAAGCTGCCGAGCTGGGAGAGGCGAAGAGCAGAGTAAACAAACAACTAACCTAAGTGAAACACTGAAACCTCAAGCAACATGGGCTGGACTCTGGACTCTGTTCTGGTTTCACTTAACCAAAAAAAAACATATGGGCGGGTATGGGCAGCCCATTGGCATGCCCATAGCCTGCCCGTTGATATTTATATGGGCGGGTTTTTTACCCGCCCGTTACCGGTAGAAGATAGACGGGTTTAAACGGGCATTTTTTATGCGGGTTACGGGGGGCCTTGCGGGTATGGGTCCAGCTTCTCAGCCCTATTGCTCATGTACTTCGCATCCATATCCAACAGCACTCCATCTTCTCGTAGAACTTCGGCTTCACCAGCTCCCCCAACACCTTCACCCTCGATCGCACCATGAAGCTAAGCTTTAGCATTACACTCTCCGCTGGCGCACCCTTCGCGCTGCTCAAACTCTCTCCCCCTTCAGCACACCCTTCGCCGACGCACCTGGGGGGATGAGAAATACACAATAGAGAGATCTTGGGATGACAAAGAGACCACAACCCATGATAAACCTAACCTTGATTACCCAGAACTCCCAGAAAAACGAGTGGTTTTGGAGTCAAACCAATCACAATCCAAGAAGGGAAGCATCTCTGTTTTACCGGAGTGCTTGCTTTTGATGATGTGTGAGCCGAAGTTGTCCATGGAGGTCTTGAAGGAGACTTGGATCAGCAATAAGGACTTCATCCGTGGCTTCCCGAGAAACCTATGAAGAAAAATGATAGTGGAAACAAGTGCAAGAACAGAACCAACGTCGATTCTAAACCACCGTTGCCGCAGCCTCCGAGTTCGTCATGATCATATCCGGTGCCAGCAGTGGGAATGTTGAAGGCGACCATGATAGAGCAGAAGCTGGGGGAATCCAAATCAAAATTTGCTATCTGCAAATCCAAATCAAAATTATTCAGTAATCTCAAATTTCATTTGAATTTAAATGATGAATTGCTCACGTACGGTTCCGATGGACAGAGTAAGATGACGATGAGTGAGATCTAGAGGCGTGGCGGTCACATGGACTTCGAAAAATGTAGCAGTGTTACGAAATGTCAATTTCACAGAGGAATTCATGGACACCATGCTCGTCGGTACTCCTGATTCGTCCTCACCCGCTTGAATCAAAAACTGATTGAACACTATACTCTAGCCAACAAAAAAACAAAAATGCAATAGATTCATCTACGATTTCTAGAAATCAAGATCTTAAAATGCAGGGTAGCTAGGGAGTTACCTTCATGGAGATGTGGGTTTCTGAGGGCGACTGGCACCCCATAGGATCAAAGAGAAGATGGAGAACAAGGCGATGAAACCAAGAACGAAAGCTAGAAAATAACATCACTGAGTGAGGCCGTGTTGGGAAGTTTCAATACGGTTGAAGAGGCCTTCTTCTTCGATGGCGTGGAACTGATCTTTCCACGGCCTCCAAGTACTTTTCCGGTGAGAACATTTCCGTCCAATCAAGCCAGAATAGCAAGTAAAAAATGCCATGTCATTGCCTCGTCACCAAAGTCGGTAACGGCCGTTGCATAATCTGTTAGCATTACCAAATGTGCACCCTTTTGACAACATTATGTGTATTTTTGCTCCTTCCGAAATTTTTTGGTGCCAGACACTCCTAGAGAAAAACTTCATTGTTAAAATTGCACCTTAACCCATAAAAAAATTAATCTTCAACTCTTATAGTTTTGACTTGGGTATAAATTAGTGTATGCCAAAAAAAATGGTTTGGGCCTGTTTAGCCCAAGGTCCAATCTGCAGGCCCGATCAAAGACATGATTTACCCAAGAGTCATTGCCTAGGGAACAAACGGAATCATACCCAGAGCTCATGCCCATTGTCAGCTTCCATCGAACATCAAACTAGACGGTTGGGCAAGGTAGACGGACAATTGGGACCGAAGATCAACTATTTATTTCAACCTATTTTCCATTGTATTCACTTTGAATGCCTAGCTATCACTGAGATTTTTCTCTCTTCCTCTCATCTGCTATTTAGTCTTCTTCACTATACTCACACACATTTTCATCAATACAAATTTCCTTATCCATCTTACCCCAAGTGTAGTAGCCATTTTTCATTTCCTTTGCATGGTTGGTGGTCCAAGTTTATTCAATTTTGATTCCTTACTAAAATTTGTTCAAACAATTAGTTCTTAAATTTTAACTAGTTGCATTGAGTCAAGGTTTAGTAACTAATTTATAGTTAAATCAAAATTATAGATATTGTGTTACATAGTTACAAGAACAGAATAATTAATTTTCTTTGAAAATTGTAAATTTACAATTAGCAATGTAAAGTGAAAACCATCTCAAAAAAATACAGTCAAGTCATAATTAACACATGAAGATGTGAACATGAAATAATTTGTGGGAAAATGGAAGAGGAGTATTTACATAGAAAACAAAATAAAATATACTAGAATGAATCAGTGAAGAAAAAGCCATGAAATAATAGTAAACTGAGGAGACTTTCCTTCTTCAATCTTGAAATTCCAACTTTGCTTGTTCCATGAATGAATCCCATGAGTGTCTCCGCTTCTGAGTTCAACCTATTTTACTTCCTTTTCAATGGTGGAAAAATGGGTTGGACCCGTCAACTCGCCGTTTTTATTTTTTAAAAAATATATATTTTATATTTTTTTATCTTTTTTCATCCTAATATTTTTATAAAGGAAAAAGTAATATTTAATTCTATTTTTATGAAATTATTAAAAATTTATTGATGAGATTGCAAAGTGAATAATGTAAATATGCTATTTCATAGGAAAAAAACTAGATAAAAAATGAAAAAATGAATTTATTTTTATTTGTTTAAAAAAATAAAAATGGGCGGGTTGACTGGTCTGCCTAATCCGTCAACCCGTGCGGATCAACCTGCAACCCACAGTTGATTCCTTGGCTTCTTAAACAATTGTTCAAACTTTCTTGGATGATACATGGTGCGTATAATCATAATCAAGATTTGAGTGTTCAGAAAAGATTCCAGTACAGATAAGTGCATAGGATCGTGCAAGGAAGAGTCCGGTTAGATCAGAGATGGGATTAATTGGGTTATTATATTTTAATAATTTTAAAGGATGATTTTGGTTATGGTTGCAAGTCTTGTGTTTGAAATATCTGATGTCATTTTAGTGATTTAAGATTTACATAAATTCTTTTTTCAAAAAATTATAATTATCATTCCCTTAGATAAGACTAACTGGCTAGGCTTCAATTTTTTTAAAAATTTGGGGAGGATCACATATGTCAAAATTAAACCTCTAGTAGTTGGCAAAAAAAAAAAAAATTAAACATCTAGTATTTATATATCATTAATATTGTACACGTAAAAATAATGTTCCGTACATATATAACTCCTTTATCTCTTTCTTGTGGGCTAAAAATATTTCTATAAATACTTAGTCATCGTAGTTTATAACATCAGTTTCATTTAACGAAGTTGAAAAATGTTCACTGAGCAAATTTATATATTAAATGGCAATATGTGGTTATTATTTTTTAAATAGAATTAATTCATATTTTAAAATTAAGGTATGGGTTATTATGTCTCTTAGTTTTACAATTTTAAATGCTAATTAATCAACGAGCTGGTTTTCATATGATCTTGTAAATGATTAGCTAATAATGTCGCAATAAATTAATACATGTTTTTCTCGCTCCTTCCAAATTTGACCAGAACCATGCTTCTGATAAATCTTTCAACCAACGGTGTACGTAAGTCAAAATAAAAGGTATCTTGAAATCCGTAGAAAGCATATCGAAATTCGTAATAAACATCTAGAAATCCGTAAATTCTTCTCGGAATCTGTAAACTCCATTCTCCCAACGGATTCCAAACAGGATATATATAAGTTAATGTGTGTGTTTGGGAACTCCGTTGGGAGAATGGATTTTACAAATTCCGAGGCATTTTGTGGATTTCGAGATGGTTTTACGGATTTCAAGATGGTTTTTATGGATTTCGAGATGGTTTTACAGATTTCAAGATGGTTTTATCTCGATTTACGTACACCGTTTTGGTAACAATGATGCCAAACAAGCACAATAATGACAAGGATTACCAACTCTCTTTGTAAATAAGTTATTGAATATATATTTATTTAAAATAACGTTTTGGTGTGTGTTGCATTTGTTCAGTATTGTTGACGTACGGCTGAGGGTGAGACATCACATCTCAATATCTCATATGCCCAATTATGCGTGTGTACGTGTATAATGCGTGCATGATTCAATTAACAATGACATTGTAGTAATTATTTAAAGCAATCTAGTAAGGTTTGTTCAATATTTTCATGTATCACCAATTAAAATATGTACATATACTTTTTTTATCGTCACCTTGAAATATTATGAAACCCCAAAAAAAAATTCATTTGTTTTTACATTTATGTTAAAAAGGAATAAATCAATGATTTCATGAATTACGCAAAATCAAAGAAATATTTTGTATTATTTATAATTTATAAAGCATCGATTGCATGCAATGCACGAAATCCAAGAAATATATTGTATTATTATTTATAATTTATAATTTTTATTAACAATGATATTTATTATAGAATGTATGTTTATTTTATATTGATGTTAATGTTAATAATCATAGAAAAGGTTATTTTACTTTTTTTTTATTACAAAACAATACAAGGCTCTAGGCCATATCCCTACCTAAAGAAGACAATGGGTGTTTTTGGGAAAGTTTCTCAACACCCCAAAAGCACGTCCAACAGTATTTTTCCGTAAAACGAGATAATCTCCTTCACACATTTATCTTGTAAATGATAAAAGTACTTCTCCACCGCTTTACCAAATGGACCCAATAGGAATTCCGGAGGAAGCACGAAAAATGTTGCCCCTTCCATCACATTCAACACCGCTTTTGCTACAGCATCTGCTGCCTGATTTGCTTCCCTGTGGCACCATTCTATAGTCACGTCCCAATTCCGGTCTAGACAATTCTGAATTTCCATACAAAGGTCTGAATATGGATGATTAACATGTAAACCTGTCAACAAGGTCTCCACCAACTCCAAGCAGTCAGTCTCGATCACAATCTTCCTCCATCCACTATTCCACGCTCTCTTGAGGCCCCACAGAACTCCCCACGCTTCAGAAAAAAAGCTATCTCCAGGTCCCAGATTGCACAAAAAGCCCCCCAAGACATTTCCATCATGATCACGAGCAACTCCCCCACAAGCCGCCTTCATTCCACTCCTCAAGCATGCACCATCCACATTCCATTTCACTGTCCATACAAAGGGAGCCTGCCATCCTGCGTTGCGCTCCACTACAACACTAGCATTTCGTGGTGGCCCACCAGCCCAGTGTACCACCGCACGGGTTTTAGCGATAATCTGGTGGTGCCCCACCGCTTTTCCTTGGAACATGCCCGCGTTTCTATTCAGCCATAGATGTCGATATAGGATTGGAAACCAAATCGACCAGCGAACATCTATGATCTTGACTCCCTGTGTAATATTCCATGCAATCCACTTGTCCACCTCTCGAATTGAAAAGAAGTTACTGCATAACAGGGGAGGTACTAGAAGCTTCCAACAATCCGCGGCCACTTTGCACTCTCTTAACACATGGAGCATATCCTCCTTCTGTGTCCCACACGCAAAGCACTCTTCTGTCCCTATTGTAACATCCCTACCGGTCAGAAAGAGAGAGAGAGTCAAAAAGCTGATTATGCGTGGGAAGAGTGGAGAATTTGTGTAGCAGCCTTTGACCTAAAAGAAAAAAATAGAGAACCTGCAAGATTAGTTGGCGTGTAGCAGGCGAAAAAAAAAAAATTTGAAAAATGGCGCTGGGCTAATGCTGTTGGGGTATTACAAATACCCCAACAGATTACTCTTCACTCACACTTTCACACAACGCACTCACCACAGCATCTCACACACTCATTCCAGCGTAGAGGGCAGCGGTAGAGAGTGAGAGGGAGAGGGAGAAGAGTTGGAGAGAGGAAGAGGCATCTGAAAGGGGTGCTTTCCTGTCTAAGGCTTTACTTATAGGATTATTTGGGTAAGTAAAATAACTTATTTTCATTAAACTTCCTTCACGAAAGTTGTTCTAAATATTTTTCTCTTTCTAATGGTAGTAATATTATGTTGATTAAAGATATTTTGGTATTTTTATTTTCATCCAGTTTAAGTTTTATTTGTAGAAGACCATAAAATTGTAGATGTATTTTTATAACTAAGATCTGTGATGTTAGATTTATTTTTTTAATACATGTAATATTTTTACGAATTTAGTTATTTTTAAAAAGATATGATTTTTGATATATTGATTTTTGACTAAATAGTTGATAGTTAAATGATTAGATTGATATTAGCAATTTTATTAGTTTTACTATTACAAGATTTTAATATATATTCTTATATTTATAGTTAAGTATATTTTTGTTAAAAATATATATATAAACAAGCAAAAATATATATACGTATTTGTATATATATTTATGAGTATAGATATATTTATAATAAAGAGTATTTGGAATAAATTATAAATTCGTTTAAATATATTATTTAAAGGTATACAGAAAGTTTTTAAATAAAAAGTATTTATAGATATAAATTTCTGTGGGTGCTTTTATTTATCAAAATTCGTTTAAATAAATTATTTCGAATATTAAAGTTATTCTTGAAACTTCATTTAAATTAGATTGTTTAATAAATTAAGGGTTTGTAATTTAAAAACTATTATATCTTTGAAATCCTAAACTTCAAATTAGAATTTTAGTATAAATAATAATATTATTAAATAGTTGAGATAATAATTTCAAGTCTGTTGAGCAATAACTTTTCCACCCCAAATTAGTTGTAGACTAATGTGTAGTACTATTTAATTTTTGTGGACCGTTTATAGGGTCTTGGTGTTGGACGAGGATTTACCTGTGGTAATATTTTATTACTTGGCGAGAGGTAACCACTTTCCTCTCTTTGTGCATGCTTGTAACATGTTTGTGAGTTGTTTTAAATAATTAGAATTTTGAAAAGTACTATTGATATTTGAGTTGCATAACAAAATTTTATTGTTAATGAAATTGTCTTATGGGACCTTTTTTCATTAGGAAATAAAAATGTGATTTATTTATATATTGATGGTATTATTTTATAATGTTACAAATATTGCCCTGAGAACTTGTGAAATTGATCATGATATCCGACAATTTATTAGTGGATGATATGAGAGGGAGTGGTTGATGTTGATTTGTTGGGAGATTATTTTAGAGGAAATAAGGGGGTGCTTTTCTTGTACAAAAAAAGGAAATAAGGTGGTGGGCTACTAGGTGTACACTGGTTAGTCTTTTGGCCCACTTATATTCGATAAGGCAATGACACCCCACTAATGTAGTAAAGGGGGAACCCATGGTCCGGCCTGGTGTGCTGTGGACCTGGCCAGTCCATATCATCTGATCGGTGAGTCGTTGAGTTAACTACCAGTCACGTAGGATAGCACTAGCCCATGGGTTCAGTCAGAGGAAATAAGGCTGGGGGAGGTATAAGGGAGATTAGAGAATTAAATCTTAAGCATTGATTTTCGTGCAACTTTATTATGAGATAAGCATGAGTTTATGATGTCATAAATCGATAAATATGTGTGCTTATATATAAACTGATTAAGTGATATTTTGTTATACTATTATATTTATTGTGAATATCCCACTTGACACCTCATGGGCACTTACTCGTATGCCCAATGGGATGGAACTGCTGGTTGCTGAAACGTTTGTCTCACCCTGTTGTTTTAACATTTTTCCAGGTGGTAGTTCCCATGCTGGTCCTTCAGGGAGACTCCAGAAGCCTGAACTACTTTCATTAAAAGTAGTGTTTCCATCTTTTAGTTATGTGTATTATTATATATTGCCATGTCAAGAGTCATCATGCATACGCTGACCTATTTTGACCAACGGATGTATCAATTATTGAATTATTTTGACCGATCGTTTTATTGATGGTTTCGATATCGGTTAGACAAAGGAATTTTAAAATTGAATTTTCGTTATTTGACGTTTTGAGAAAAAGGATTTTACACCTATCATGTTTCTGGCGCATCTACACACATTCGTTAACAACCGGCCTTTCATACATAGCCAAAAGAAATGCTTCACACGTTCAGGAACCCCCAGTTTCCAAATGCGCCTCCATGCGGTACTTTGAGCATGTTGTTTGCTATGCCACAATGAATTGTACGCCGACTTAATTGAAAACTCACCATCTGTGGTTAATCGCCATATGGGTCCATCCTCCCTGCTCCTTGTTGTTGGTGGGTTCCTATCAATTACATCTAGGACCATACTAGGTAGGATCTGAATGATTTTGTTCCACCTCCAACTTCCTGTCTCCATTATGTACTCCTGTACATATTCATTTTGCATGCACTGGTCAATAGGCCTGATTGCATACTGTTTTAGAGGTTGGAAGCCTGGTACCCAGTAATTATGCCAAAACTTTACCTTATGTCCGTCACCTAGCTTCCATCCTATCCCCTTAAGAACATGCTCCCACACTTCCTTAATGCTTTTCCACACTTGAGATCCCTTCCTGTTGCAGGCAATATTAGGCAAGAGGTCCAATCCGCATTTATACTTCTCTCGAAGGAATTTAACCCACAACGCATCCCTTCTATTGATCAAGCCCCAACCCACTTCATCATGAACGCTTTATTCTGCTTTCGAGCCGATCTTATCCCGAGACATCCTTCCTCTTTGCTACGACAGACTTCTTCGCAGGTGACCAAATGGACTCGCTGGTTAGTGGTCGAGCTGCCCCATAGAAATTTTCTGTTCCTCTTATTAATCTCATCACAAGTATTGGCCGGTAAGGTAGTGGATTGCATGGTGTACACCGGTCCCGCAGATGCAACCGAAGTGATTAGAGTGTGTCTCGCCGTAAGGGATAGGCTATGGATCTTCCAGTTAGCTAGGCGTTTATCCATCTTTTGCAGGATGTCATGATACGTACGTTTTGACACTCGCTTATGTAATAAAGGTATCCCTAGATACTTCCCCAAGTCTGGAGTTGGAATGAATCCCAAAAATTCACTGATCTCACGGCATCTTGCCTGGTTCACATTTTCAGAGAAGAAGATACTTTACATTGATATCCATATTAGTACGAAGTGTGAAATCTTTAATATCTTTTGTCAAAATAATCTGTGATACTTAAAATGCAAGATTTTATCTAAAATATCATATATATATATATATATATATATGGAAAAGGTGTTGAAATTAAACCCATTGTCACTTTCATTTCAATTTATTTTTCCGTTTATTTATAATTACTGGCTTTCCGTTCTCATTTTATTTTCAAATAAGAAAACACATTAATTAGCTAAAAGTAATTATTTTTGAACTGAAATTTTCAATGGGTCGTATAAAATTGGTAGCAATTAAAGCATATAAAGAAATTTATTGACACAATAAAAGTGCAAAATATATGATATTCATGGGATTAAAAAGGACTAAAACATTTAAATATTAGTTCAATAATGAAAAAAACTAGCACTCTCGTAACTGGAAGAATAATTATGCACCACGAGTTCTTTTCACTGAATGACTTATAAATCTATTCTTTATTTAAAAACATTAAAACTATACAATATTTTTTAGCGATTTAGCATTAAGATACGGATCTTTGGGATTAATTGCAATTTTTATTAAATTATATCAATTAATTATGAGATAAAAATTGTGTTTGAATAAAGATCAAATAATCTCTAATACAGATATATACCTTATAAAAAAATAAAAAGTTACACAATTTTATAAATGGGACAATTTATTTTTTAGACACTATGCAATTAAATCATTGCATAATTTTTTGTTTGATACGATACATTGGCATGCAAATTTTTTTTTATACTTAATGTTTAACATTACTGGTTAGACCATGTTATAAAATGAAGGAATTTTGAAGTAGAAGAAAACAGTAAAAGAGATTGAGAGAGAAAAATGGTATCAAAACACCACTTTTATAAATGATATCCAAATTGTATTCTTTATGACTAGATAATGTTATTTATATACAACGTATGAGCCTTAGAATTAAATGTGACTAATATATTCTAATAATCATAACCGACTTTCAGGGAATAAGATCTGATTCTATCTTGATTACAATATATTTATAAATAAAAATACATGAACATCAATTATATATAACACTTCTCAAGTTTTGCATAGTATTTGAGTACAATTTGAGAGTCAAGGTTACCATTCTCTAATTCTCAGTTGGATTCATGATAAGATCATGTTTTGCATTTTTTCTTAACAAAGATCATTAAAAAAGTATAATGTAGTGTAAAAAATATTTTATTTTTAATTATCGATTTAGAAGATAATGACAATAGCTTAGAATAAGATTTAAATTTTAAATCTATGCCAATCAAACTCATTTAATAACAGAATCAAATAGACAAATCGATGACGTTGGCTGCAACCTGCAAGATGCAAACCCCGGGTTCATCCGTAAGACCGTAGATGGTTTGACCTGCATCCCGTTTTCTACGTTCATATCATTATTGTCTTCTTCAAAGCTCCAATTTTTCTCTGTTAGCTACCTGTTTC
>JANTPZ010025736.1:0-14394 GCA_025593235.1 Vachellia pachyceras
ATGATAAAACCATTTAAGAAAGCACTTTTGACATCCATTTGAAATAATTTGAAATCCATTAAACAAGCAAAGGAAAGTAACATACAAATAGCTTTTAACCTTGCCATAGGGGCATAGGTTTCATCATAATCAATGCCTTCTTCTTGATTATAACCTTTCGCAACCAATCTTGCTTTGTTCCTAATAATGATTCCAGATTCATCAAGTTTGTTCCGAAACACCCATTTTGAACCAATGACTGGATGATCCTTGGGTCTAGGAACTAAATCCCAAACTTGATTCCTTTCAAATTGATTTAATTCTTCTTCCATAGCTATAATCCAATCATTATCAGTCAAAGCTTCCTCAACATTCTTAGGCTCTATTTGAGAAATGAAAGTTGAAAATTGAGCCTCATTGATAAATCTTTTTCTGGTTTATACACCTTCACTCACCTCCCCAATTACTTGGTTGATGGGGTGATTACGGATGTACTTCCAGGCTCTTGGTTGAGGAGGTTGAGGATGTTTATCTGATTGTACAGTTTCAAATTCTTGTGTTGGTTGATAATTAGTTGAACTCTCCTTATTTTGATTTTCAAAAACTTTTGAAATGATAATTTCTTCATCAGCAACAGATTTTGTAGGAGGATTAGTTTCAACAAAAACTACATGCACGGATTCCTCTACTACACATGTTCTTTTGTTAAAGACCCTATAAGCTTTGCTCCTATTTGAATAACCAAGAAATAAACCTTCATCAGACTTATGGTCAAACTTACCAAGGTTATCCTTACCATTATTATGAATGAAACATTTGCTGCCAAATATATGAAGGTGTGACAGATTTGGTTTCCTTCCCTTGAACAACTCATATGGTGTCTTTCCAAGTAATGCCTTACGTATGCTCTATTTGAGATATAGCAAGCTGTGCTTAAAGCATCTGCCCAGAAAACTTATGACACTTGCTTCTCTGTCATCATAGCTCGAGCCATGTGAGCAAGTACTCTATTCTTTCTCTCTACTACTCTATTTTGCTACTCCATTTTGCTGAGGAGTTCTTGGTGCTGAGAAGTTGTGATCAATTCCTTCACTTTCACAGTAGGCTGCAAAGTCTCCATTCTCAAATTCTCCTACATCTTCTGTTCTAATGGAAACAATAGACATACCTTTAGAGGCTAAGAAGATTGTCCAAGTGAATCTGGAAATGTCATCAACTATTACTAGAGTATATAAATTTCCTCCTAAGCTCTTTACTCTAACTGGACCCATTAAATCCATGTGAAGTAGTTTAAGGGGCCTCTTTGATGAAAGTTCAATTTTTGATTTGAAAGATGATTTGTTTGCTTTCTCAATTGACATGCATCACACACCAAATCACTTTTGAATTTGAGTTTTGGGAGCCCTTGAACTAATTCATTTCTGATTAATTTGTCAAGTTGATGCATGTTTACATGAGCCAATCGTTTATGCCATAATTGAGTTTCATCAACTTGACTAATTAAACATGAGTTTGAGAAATCTTTTTCAAATTCAATGGTGTAGCAGTTACCATCTCTGGGGGCTCTGAGTTGAATGTTCAGCTTCTCTTTATCAATGGACAAATCCCTTTTGTTGATGATGAAGCATTGTTCGGAGTCAAATATCACCCATTTGCCTCTATTGGTGCTTTGACTAACACTGAGAAGATTATGACAAAGACCCTCCACATGATATACATTACAGAGGCTCCACTGCTATTAGCAACTTCTCCTATTCCAGCTATTCTTCCTGATTGATTACCACCGAAGCTGACCTTTCCACCATCCTTGGCTCTTAACTTGACAAAATTTTTGTCCCTTGTCATATGTCTTGAGCATCCACTATCAATGTACCATTTGTTGCTTTTGGATGCTTTAAGACATACCTGCAAGAAGGCCATTTAGTTGTTTTAGGTACCCAAGGTTTGTTGGGTCCTTGTGGCTTAGTATTTGATTCCTTAGGAACATAAGTTCCTTTTGGTACCCATTTATAAGTGCCTAAAGCTTTGTTTTTCCTATAAAAACAATTTCTAGTTCGATGACCTTTTCTGTTGCAATAATTGCAAAAGCAAAAGGTTCTGATGAATGAGCAGATCTTTGAAAATAGTTCAAGTAGCTTCTGTTGCCATACTTTTTCTTTCCTTTATGTAAATCATTTTGAGGAGTGTATCCTATACCACTTCTATCATTCGTAACCTTTTAGTTTTTCAAAATTACTTGAAGCATTTCACTGCCCTGAGTGAACTTTTGAAGGGTTTTGGATAACTTCTCATTTTCAATTTTTAATTCATTGCATTTTGAACAGACATTATTGATAACAGATGGTTCAGCTGGTTTTTCAAGCTCTTTGACTCGTTTTCTCAGAAAAGACAGTTCTTTAGCAAGCTTAAGTAATTCAATATGCATTTCATCATATTCTTGACATAATTCATCATAGCTTGGTTCAAGAATTACCTCTTCAGTATCAGTTTCTTCTTCCTGTGCCACAGGATAAAAGTTGGCTTCTTCCTCTACTTCACTTTCTTCTTCATCTGAGCTGTCACCCCATATGCCTAAGACATAGGCCTTTTTCTTTTTGAAGAGCTTTGGCTTTTTCTTCTCATTTTCTTTGTTTTGTGCAGCTAGCTGTGGGCAATCAGCTCTCATATGTCTAGGCTTGTTGCATTCGTAACATATGATTTTGTTAGATATTCCTTTATGTGGCCTTCGGCAGTGTTGATCCTTTCTGTACATACGCCTGAACTTTCTGACCACCATAGCTAGCTCTTCATCCTCCACATCTTCTTCCTGATCCTCAGTTTTAGTCTGCTTTTCTTTTTCTTTGACAGTCTTGAGAGCCAGCCCTTTCTTTTCCTTCTATTCAATGTTAAATAATTCCTTTTTAAACTTTTGCTTGCTCTCATATTCAGCAAGACTTCCAAAGAGAGGTACAACTGAGGTCATTGATTCACCACGGTATTCTTCTATGGCTGTAACCTTTGCTTCCCATTTGCTGGACAAAACATACAATATTTTTCTTACTTGAGAGCGTTGATCATATGTTTTACCAAGAGCTGCCAACTTATTGTTGAGGTGTGTGTGATGCATTTGAAATTCAGCAATGGTTTCTTCATCCTTCATTCTGAGCAAATCATATTCAGTAGTCAGCATGTTGACTCTGCTTTCTTTTACTGCCTCTGTGCCTTCATAAGCTATTTCAAGTGCATCCCACATGTGTTTTGCTGAGGGTAGTGTGCAGACCTTGAAGAAATCATCTTCATTTAGTGCTGCCTGCAACATAAGAACAGCTTTTCTGTTTAGCAATATCTTTTTCTTGTCCTTGTCATCAAACTCTACTTTCGGCTTATAAACCTGCTGATCTTTATCCTTCTTCATGGGCACGATGTTTCCTGTTTCAAAAACATCCCAAAGATCAAAATCAGTGGCTAAGATAAAGTTTTGAAACTTTATTTTCAAGAAAGAAAATTTTTGGCTGTTAAAGGCTAGTGGTCTGGTGATTGATGCTCCATCTACAATAACATGTTCGCCAAATCCTGCCATGGATCTCTCTTGAAACTGTTAAGTTCTTTATACAAGAGACCTGCTCTGATACCAAATGTTAGAAAAGGATTTGACCAAGAGGGGGTGAATTGGTCAAATTAAATTTTAACGTTCTTTTCTAAAGACACAAAACTGAAACAAAAGTCACAGAGAGTGAAGAGGAATGATGAACATAAAGATTTATCCTGGTTCGATCTTCTTAACCTACGTCCAGTCCTCAGGGCACCCCCAAGATTTTCAAATTCACTATCGGCAATAAAGCAGGCTTCAAAAGCCTTTACAACCTGGGAATCACTCCCCCTTTCTCTTATCACTATAACAGAGTGTGACACTCTTTGTTCTCTAACTCACTTTCATCCCAAAAGACTCAAGGTCCCTTCCTTGAGTTTCTCACAATTTTACAAAGTGTTGTAGGCTCAGAAATTTCTCTCAAAAGAGTATATGGCTAATAATGAAGCACAGTGAAAGTATTGAAGAATGAAAATAAATAGCGTTGAATGCTCAGATTGTTCATCGTCTTTCTCCGTAATGAATGCTGGTCTTTTTATAGCTGAGAATTGATGAAATGTCCGTCAGACTGCATTCAATAGCCGTTACTCTCATCAACGACCAATGGTTTCTGCATTAATGACATTTAATGCTTCTGAGTCAGATGACGATGAATGTTTGCAAAAAACGTTAATGTCTCTGAGCCTCGGACCATGCTTTTCTTCTTTCCTCATTGATTGATTTAAGTTTCTGCATTTATGAGGGTAGTTAGCATTCAAAATGTTGTTACACAGATAAGGAAAGTAGGTGTGCAGTGTGTCAGGTAAAAGCTACTGGAGAGAGAGAGAGAGAGAGAGAGACAGTGCTCGAGCATAGGATTCTAATGCTTGAGTGTTGGTCAGAATATTTCAAAGAAAAGTTCAGTGCTTTGATGTAATACTTGAGTATTGTATGGAAGTGTTTTGAAAAGAGTTAAATACTCGAATCCGAGTGCTTGAGTGCTGACAATGCTTCCTAGGAATACTCGAGTATACTATGCAAGTGTTGGAGAATATAAGTTTTGAAAATTCACAATACTTGAGTGCTAAATTATAGTGCTCGAGTATTAGTAATGCTGGGAGTGAATACTGGAGCATTATATAAGAGTATTGGTGAACAGTGAAAAATTTCAGCCAGATACTCGAGTATAAAAAGACTAGTGCTCGAGTATTGACAGTTCTTGTAGTCAATGCTTGTAGTGTTGGCTTTCAGTGAAGAGGGTCAGACCACAACACTCGAGTGCTGTTAATCTGTGCTCGAGTACTGGCTCTGCTGGAAGTGTTGACTTGAAGTACTCGAGTGCAATATTTTCAGCCAATGCTTGGAGTGTTGACTTGAAGTGTTTTCACAAACCTCAATGCTCGAGTACTTAAACCCAATGCTCGAGCATTGGCTCTGCTGTCAACCAATACTTGCAGTACTTCATTGCAGCATTGTTTGTAAGCTCTGTTTTAGCCTAATGCTCAAGTACTGACTTGTAATACTTGAGCATTGACATCACTCTATGTCAATGCTAGAAGAGTTTACTCAGAGTATAGTTTAAAAACTCATTTTCAAAACACAGTGCTCGAATACCACATTCCAATACTCGAGTATTGACAACACTTCATGTCAATACTTGGAGTATTACCTGGGAGCACTAAATTTTCTTAAGTACAAAACTTGCAGTGCTCGAGTATTGAATTCCACTGCTCGAGTACTGTCAATACTTTGACAAAAACACTTGAATATATTCATGAAGCACTGAATCAATACTTTAAAACCTTGAGATTTAAAAATCATTTTGCAATCTCTTAGCGTAATTTTTTTATCATCAAAACAAAGTAATTATCAACAGATAGTAAGTGATATAGAGTGCCAATGAGTATTATCTTATATAGAATTCTCGGTACACATCCAAATTTCGAAGATCTCTCCAAGAGGCATTTGGCACCAAGTTAGGTTTCAGTACAGCGTACCATCCTCAGATGGATAACTAGTCTGAGAGGACCATTCAGACACTGGAAGGTATGCTTAGAGATGTGTGCTAGAATTAAAGGGAAGTTGGAATGAGTATAAAGTGCAAGTCCCCTTTGTGTTGGACAAAGCTCAAAGAGAGAAATGTATACAGCCAGAGATAGTGGACCGAACGGCTGCTGAAGTTGAGATGAAGAAGAAGTTACTAGCATCACATAGTTGGCAGAAGAGTTATGCTGACATAAGAAGATGACTGTTGGAATTCAAAGTTGGAGACCAAGTGTTTCTCGGAATATCTCCAATGATAGTTGTTTGTTGATCAATGAGGACTAGTTGCTTATCATTTAGCCTTAACCCCGAGTTTGGGCTAAATTCTTAATGTTTTCATGTTTCCTAGTTGAAGAAGTATAACCCAAACCTAACGTGTGTTATAGAATATAAAAATAATGCATTACAAGATAACCTATCATATGAGGTAGTACCACATCAGATCATAAATGAAAAAGTTAAACAGTTGAGAAGCAAGGACATTCCAATGGGCAAAGTGCTTATTTATCAACATTCTTTTAATGAGATGAAAGTGACAAATCAACAACTACACTTTGATAGGAATAGTTCTTAGAGTTTAAGCCTTATACAATGTAATCCCATTGTTTTGAAACATATCCATGTCTTTTGGCTTTGACCCATTTGGGACATTCCAATCAAAGTGATGTAGAAGAAAAGCCAACATAAAGCCAAGTGCCCTAAAAGCCAAGGGGATGCCAAGGCATATCCTCCTTCTAGCACTAAACGGAATAAACTCATAAGTGCTACCCTTAAAATCAATTTCACTTCCCAAAAACCTCTTAGGGACAAATAAATCTGGCTCATCCCATATGCTTAGGTCTCTTCCCATTTCACACACATTTACTATAAGCTATGCATTCTTGGGCATTAAGAAGCCACATAATTCAACATCACAAATTGCCTTATGGGATGGTAGAAATGGTGCTGACGGATGTTGTCATAAGGTCTCTTTTACTATCTCTTGTATGAAAGGTAACTTTGAGATTAGAGACTCATCAAATTCCACCCTTTTTTACCAACGAATTCTTGGAATTCTCTCTTGGATTTTGCCATGTTATTTGGATTCCATATTAATTCTTCCATTGCCCATCCAGCTCAATGTTATGTCTGTCCCTGCCAAAAATAAATCTTGCAATTATACCAAGCAAAATGATTAATTATAGTTGAGTTTTAAACTCCCTCTACTGGACTATTTTCAAAGAGTTAAAGAATAAATGTTGGAATTTAAGATAACTACGATACTCACTATGAATAAATGAAGAATGTCACCACGGCTCAAGTGTGAAGTGTCATCATGGATGAGATCGATAAATGAATCCAGCATGTCATTGAAATTTATGGAAACCATGTTGAAACCTTTAAAACTCAATATCTCCTCTAAAATATCATCAAAAAGTCCATATAACTTTTTATAGTATCTTGTCATCCTCTTACGAGCACCTTGTGGATCTAAAAAAACTCAAAATAGGAAAAATATCAGGAACATTAGCCCTTCCAGCTTCTTCTAGGACCCCAATCACTAACTTGTACTCCTCACTCTTATTAGAACCATAACAAGCAAACTCCATAGAGAAAAGCAGGTAAATTCCACAGGAAAACCGTAGGTAAATTTTGCAAGTAAATTCTGTAGGAAAATCTGAAGGTAAATCCGCAAGAAAATCCGAAGGTAAATTCGCTGGTAAATCGGCAGATAAATTCCAAAGGAAAATCGCACAAAAATTTAGAAAAAATTTTAAAAAATATCTTTGATTTTATTAACATTTTATAGGTAAATTTCCTACGGATTATAATGGAAGAAGACCATGAGTTTGTTTTTTAAAAGATATGAATATTTGATTAGTTTACAATAGTCGAATCAATATAATTCAATCATGAATATATGATAATTTACAATAATCAAATATTTCAATGATTAACCAGATACAGTAAGTCAGTATAATCAGATAGTTTATAATAGTCGTAAGTATAATCCTACCAACATCTATTTCAATGATTAACAAATACAGTAAATTAACTTTTCAAGAACTTTATTTCTCCTCCTCTGCTTCACTTTTAAGTCAAACTCGAACTCCTTCTCTGTATTAAAAGGACTCTGTGGTGCAGTTATAATGCGCTCATTCTTCAAGGCAACAAACATCTAGGAAATAAACAAAAGAAACTACTTACAAAACTGAAGCAAAAAGGGGAAGGGTAAGTTATACTGTTACAATATAAATTCAGTCCACAAAGTAAATATGAGAGATTAATAGACCAGACATCTCCCCACAAAGTAAATATGAGAGATTAATAGACCGAACGCCTCCACAAAATAAATTATAAACAGTCCATAAATTGTCAATTAGCTTTACTATACTGGGAATTTGCTACCACACAAAGAAATGTAACACTTTCAAGAAAGTTCACACAAAAACCAAGTAATATTTCCCCTTGACTTGAAAATATTTGCCAATTCAATATAACATTAGTTTGGATTTGTAAAATGCTAACGCAATTCTAGTGCACTTACCGAATATTGTCTGAAGAAAGCTGATTCAGCACCATTTGGATAAAACTTCGGCTAAATTTAGAAGGCAGAGATGACCCTACTAGCCAATGTTTGGGGGGATATAACTAAACGGCAACAAAATGCATCAGTAAGAAGATTTCCCTAAAAGTCATTTCAAGAATACTATATGCTTGTTTGATCGGCTACCTGCATATTTGATGCTATATTAATTACATAACTAAATGGAGGAGTTGTCCTGATAATGGAACTTGGTCTCACAAACAGCTTAAAGCTTCAAAAACAAATTCAGTTACATCAGAATCTTTCAAAATGTATTTAAAGCCATAAAGAAAAACAATTTATGATAGTTAGATAGAAAATATCATCACCACATGATATACACAATGATATAACTGACACATCACCCAAAATACTTAAAATTGAACTTTGTTCCCCAATTAAAGAGTAGAAAACTATTTGACTATCTATGTTGTTGCTGGAGCAACCAAAGAGCTTGCTATCTCAGTACATATTTCTGATGCTTGATGAATATCATAATGTACATGACTTCTGGAAAATTCCTATCATCCCCTCTAAATTGACTGATGCCTAGATTGTCCGTTCCTTCCTTTTCACTTGTATCATAACATTTCAGTCCTTAAAATCTACTCCTTCCTTGTCTTCTTGCCAGTGTTTTACACATTGTTTTTAGATTGATAAAAAAAACAAGAGGAGGAAAGTTTGGTAAAACAGAAAGCATCTCACAAAAGTGGAGACAAGTTGTCATCAATTCAGGTACAAACAAATTGCACATAAAGAAGACAAACTGTGCATATTCATTCATTATCCAAATGAAATACCTCATCAAATATCCATTCGCAAACACCAGAGTGCTTTAGAAGTTCAATGTATTTGAATAACAGCCCTATAACGTCCTGTATGTGATCTAAAAATCATAGAGATGTCAATAAATTTGAAAAATCCAGAAACCAATATATATCACACCTAGGATTTGTTCACTAATATGAAAAAAATGACAGCTCACAACTTCAGTGAAGAGACATTCTGGGTACTTATAAGTTAACGTGACAATACCCAAAAAGATAGGAAGATATGAGCAGCAAGATAGAAGAAGAGAAGGGAGTGAAAAAAATCTAACCATGGCCAGCATCAGTAAGATCAATTACTACTTTAAAGAAAGAAAAGTCAAGATTCCAATCTGATTCGCCGGCAGACAAGCCTGTTGCCCATCCTGCAAATACAATACTTCCATAAAATCACATAGCTCACTAGATATAGAAGCCAAAATGATGACCACCTAAAGATGTAATCAGCAAATTAATTGTAAAATATGCAAGTGATTAGTATAAAACCCACCCAGTGTTTTCAATATGTAATATAGCGATCCTTCTCCCTCATGGCAAATAAGATGACCAAGATACCTGCATGGCCCTTCTTGTAGTAATGAATCTCAGGGGTTACAGGCCATACAATTCTCAATTTATGACCTTGTTTGATTGGGACAATTTTGACAAAAATCTACCAAAGACAAGCCAAAACAAGCATTAGAATAAATCCTAAAGCAGTCAAGTACTATTTAATCAGAAATAGGGCAAATATACCTGTAGATGATCTGATTTGCATGGCTGACCTAGAGGCCGAAAATAACTTCGGTCAGTATTTTGAATATCCGATAATTTCTCTTCCACCAGATTTTGAATTTTATCGAGGCTTTCTAAATATCTAGGAATAAATAATGGTATTTAGAGCTATTTCAAGAATAGTAGAACCAGGGGCGTTGAACAAAGGGCGTCGGTCTTTGCTCGAATCATCCTTGTCCCCATTCGAAGAAATGCCGTCTTGTTCTAGTCCGTCTTCTTCCTTCGGTTCGTTCAGCCCAATATTGTTCTCGGCAAATACCATAGATTAACATATCTGAAACCACGTAAACCACAAAAGTTAGCATTCTCAGCTAGACCATCAAACCCTAGCTGCGTCAAAGGAAAAAAAAAGGTCATATTCACATAAGATCTCAAACATCACAAAAATTGAAGCCCAATTGAGAGTGAGCGCGAGAGAGAATGCAAGAGAAAGAAGGTGAATGAGCAGAGAAGCAGCAATGGTAGTGCTTTGAAGGCATCGACGACGGTGGAAGATGAGGACGAGAGGCAGCGACAGCAGAGTGAGTTATCGGATGAGTTAGAACGAATTTGAGGACGAATTTGTGACAGCAGAGTGCTTTGAAGGCAGGAATGGTAGGAAAGTAAAAGGCATTCCTGCGGAATGTGCATTCGGCAGGAATATTTCCGCAGGAAAGGGATTCCTACGGAAACCACATTCCACAGGAAAGGGATTCCTGCGGAATATGAATTCCGCTAGAAAACATTCCTGCAGATTGTGAATTTCGCAGGAATGTTTTCCCTTTCCTGCGGAAATCACATTCCGCAGAAAATAAAATTATTTTTTTAATCAAATTTTTTTAAATCATTTTTTTTAAAAAAAATAATTTTTTCTGCCGATTTAAAATTCGCAAATAATTTTTAAAAAAAATTAAAAAATTAATTTTTTCTGCGGATTTTAAATCCGTAGGTAATGTTTTTTAAATTTTTTTAAAAAATTAATTTTTTCTATGGATTTAAAATTATATGCATGTATATGTTAATTTTTTTTACTAGTGTTTGTTTACATTAAATAATGCCATTTGATTAAAGATTATCTTTTGCTTCAAATTTAAATAGTTTCTTAATTTCTTTAGCCTTAAATGGTGCTTAGTCAAATCAATCAATAATCATAAAGTTATCATGGTAGCATATATGTTACCGGAGAGTAAAATATTAATATCAACATTTTTTTACTGATGGCATTTAATTTGTGTTAAAAGTCTCAAAAGATACTTTATAAAAGTAGTAGAGTTAAATGAAACCTAATATAAAATTAAAAGCATAAATGTGCACTTTAATTGTGCAGTAAAAAAATTATAACATCTTAATTACGTGGATATTTTCTTAATTCGGTTGTCGTCTTGTGCTGATTGGGGTCCTGCAGAGAATGATGAGTTTGGATTTATTTGTGATATTTTCTTTGATTTATTATTCTTCTCAACATCACAAAGATTTTGGGGGCCTACCACCGATATTTCTCAAAGTTGAAATAAAAAAGTCCACACTACATACCTAACCATCAACTTATTGGAAAGCTAATAATTTAAAATATAAAATATACTGATAATATATCGGTAAAGACTAACAATATTATTTAAGAAAACACTTGAAAAAACGTGAATTCTAGGTTAAAATAACGTATTTTGTAACCATCCGTGAATAAAATGTTGATCACTTCCTGTGTGTTTTTAAATCTCAAATGAATCTTATATATAAAACAATGTGATGTATTCTATAGCTATCAACTAAGAATCATTAATAAAATATTTGTAGCCTCCCTTATCTTTTCTAAATTATTTAGAATTAGAAGAGAAAATTCCAGCACATCGCCAATCACATGGTTGTTTAGAAGTACAAATATATTAAAATAGACAATATGCCTAAAAAAAGTTTTTTAGTATTATAATATTTTAATAAAGATTAATTTTGAATATCTTTTGGAATTCAAATTTTAAGATTAATAAAGATTAATCTTGAATATCTTTTGAGATTTGGATTTTTAAGATTAATAAAAGATTAATCCTGAATATCTTTATATCTTTATTAAATTCAGATTTTCAAGATTAATAAAAGATTAATCTTGAATTATAATGCATTCCACGAGTTCTATAAATATGATGACTCATGAGCAAAGGAGGCATGAATTTTGAATTTGATTAAGTGAGCCACCGAAACCCTAGAGAGAGTGTGAAACTAAGGGCACTAGCACGCTGCCGTCATTGAGTACTATTTACGTGGATACCAGTATAGGGAGATGATTAGAAATGTCGGCTCCTTGAGATTGTGATCAAGAACGTGGAAAAGCTTGAGAAGGCTATAGACTTTGGGAGCTAAAAGAGATCCAAACACAAAGGAAGCTGTAAATTTAAGAACTCAAAAGGTATTATACTATCTCCTCCTTCTAAATGCCCATTGGTAGATCTAAACGTGGGATAGGAAAAAATTAAAATCATATTCTTCCCCTATGTGTGTATGTTATAGTCCCAACACAATATGCACCACATGAGTTCTATAAATAGAGAAGTCATGAACCATTTGGGACATGCGTATGGATTGAGAAGTGTGAGCCGCAAGAAACCCTAGAGAGAGACAAACACCAAGGCACTAGCACGCTGCTGTCTTTAGAATCTGTTCACATTGATACCAATAGAGGGAGGCGATCAGAAACGTCAGCTCCTGTAGATCGAGTTTCAAGAACTGCAAAAAAGAAGGCACAGTCTAAACGTCTTTGACAGATCCAGAAGAGGGATTAGAAACATTTTGAAATTCAATTATTCTACTGCTTGTATGTTCTAGTCCCAACACTTCAATCATGGATTCAAACTTTGGTTTACCCTTTATAAAGGATTAGTACCTTCCATTAGACCCAAATCTCAGTTGTTTTATTTACATTTAATTTAAAAGATAATACAAAAAATAAAATAATGGCTCAAATATTGTGGAAGAAATCACCCAAAGAAACCCCCCACGAGATTCTGGAGATCTAATCCATATCGGTGACCTACTTCATGGAAGCTTTTTGTGTCAATTAACCATTTTCTATGGGAGTTGTATGATAAGGTCTTGTGTGTGTGTATGGTTGAAAGAAACATATTGACAACTCAAGTTAGTAAATTTAAAGATCAGCCTGTGCTAAGCAACACAATATTTATTCAACAACAAGTACTACATTCTTCTTTCCAACATTGTTCATGAAAACAACAAATTAACAACTACACCTTAACAGGAATAGCTTTTAGAGGTTGAGCCTTATGCAATGTAATCCCGTAGTTTTGGCTCATATCCATATCTTCTGGCTTTAGCCCGTTTGGGACCTTCCACTCAACATGATATATGAGAGACGCCAACATAAAGCCAATTACCCTAGAAGCCAAAGGCAAGCCAGGGCACATCCTCCTTCCAGCACCAAACGGGATAAACTCAAAATCAATGCCCTTGAAATTAATCTCACTTCCCAAAAACCTATCAGGGACAAATAAATCAGGCTCATCCCATATGCTTGGGTCTCTTCCCATTGCCCACACATTTGTTAGAATCTGTGCATTCTTGGGCACTAAGAAGCCACATAACTCAACATCACAAATTGCCTTATGGGATAGTAGAAATGGCGCTGGTGGGTGTAGTCGTAAGGTCTCTTTTATTACTGCTTGTATGAAAGGTAACTTTGAGGCCATAGACTCTTCAAATTTCACACTATTTTTACCAACAACATGTTGCAGTTCTGTTCTGGCTTTTACCATTTCTTTTGGGTTCCGTATTAATTCTGTCATTGCCCATTCTAGTGTGCTCGACGTTGTGTCTGTCCCGGCCAAAAATAAATCCTGAAATAATATCAAGCAATAATGATTAAGTCAACTATAAGATCCATCACTTCTGTGTCTTTCGGATTTGGATCCTCTCAAAATTCTCTTTCTCCTTCCCCCCCCTTAGAATCCCTTATCTGCGATTCACAATATAGAGGATCCATGTTTGTGTCTTTATTCACAATATGTTATCTTGCATGAGAGAAAGAACATATGATGAGTCACCTCCACCAACCAAGCAATATTGCGTTGTTTCCCATTTCCTATAACAAAATGTTCATTACTTGCTCAATTTTATTAAAGAAAATATAGAAAGTTCTGTTTCTTTTTTTACTTTCATTCCACAACTGGGTGCAGGAGAGTTAATTAAAAATAAAGGCAATTACTTAAACTTTACTTTCGTTCATTCTCCCTTTTGTTGAACAATATATCTTGTAAAGTAATTTGATATAATGTTTATTACTTGTTTTAACAACCTTCAACCACCTTGATAATAGAAATTATATAGAAAGAATTATTTTCTAAGTTAGTTGGTAGAAAGAAATCCTGTGAATTTAAGTTAAATTATTTTGGAGATGAAATATTCAAACTAAATTTAACTATTATACTCACCAGGAATAAATGAAGAACATCAGCGCGGCTCAGTTGTGAAGAATCGTCCTCGATGAGATCGAGAAATGAATCTAACGCGTCATTGTAATCTTTGGGCTTCATGTTTGAACCTCTGAAACTCAATCTCTCTTCCAAAATATCATCAAAAAGCTTATATAACTTTTTATAGTAACCTCTCGTTCTCACACGAACGCATTGTGGATCCAGAAAACTCAAAAAAGGAAAAAGATCAGAAACATTAAC
>JANTPZ010025737.1:0-10521 GCA_025593235.1 Vachellia pachyceras
TAAAATTGAAGAATTGAAAATAAATTTTATAAAATTAAGAGATTAAGGTAAAATCTTATTTAAAGTCAGATGATGAAAAGTATATTTTTGTCCAAAAAAAGGCATCAGATGATTTTTTTTGTTATATCAAGATGTTTTCTCTCTTATATAAATATTTTTTTTTGCTGAAGTATTCATTTAATCTTTATGTTTATATCAAGTCTTAGCTTAATCAGTATATTTAAAAAATTATACTTTTACTCTTTTTTATATTAACATTACTAGTTTCATTTAACGTAAATGCTGACTCAACATTGTATTTTGTTTTTTGTTACGATGAAACAATTTTGTGAGACACATGCATCAAAGCATATGTGTTAGTGATATTTTTGCTTAAATATTTGAGAAAATGATACAAAAAGACTTTGAAAATTGCAAAATCTCAAACCAATTTTTTACCATTGTTGATAAGTTATTAATAACTACCGATAAACAATCTACGACTTATTTTATAGTTAATATTTGATTTAGAATTTTTCATTTTTCAAAATTTTTTTATCATTTTTCCTGATTATTATATTAATTTATTCATAATGAAATTACATTAATTTATATTATTTTGATATGATTGTTCATGTTACAAATTGACCCAGGTATGATATCTTTTCAGTAATTTTAACACATTTTCATATGAAAAAAAGATAGATTTATTATAAAGTCCAAATAAAGGAAGTTATTTATAAAAGGTCCCAAGAGTTGTCAATGAAAACTGTTACACTTATCAATATTTGACAACCTTCTGAAATCTTTTCATAAATAATTTGCATTCTTACAAGTTTACTGTAAATCTTTCTAAAAAAAATTGATTTGCTGTTAGAAAGCAATTGTTCGTCATCCGTCAAGAACGTAACCAATGAACTTGCTTCAGGGGGCTGAATGACGCGTCTAAACCTTGTCTTCTGGTTCACAGTCTTCCATCTTTCAACATCACGCAGTCCATATTCTCTCTTGTCATAAATGATTGAAGGACCATTTTCTTCCTAGGGTCCCCAATTTTTCCTATTCAACTTTTTGATTCGACACATTGGTTTGACACAGTTATAATTCAACTCATAAACTTTAACTTATTATAAATCAATCTCTATAATTTTAACCATTTTATAATTTAATTTTTATTAGTTATTATATATATAAATTATTTTTTAATAATATGAAGATTAAATTATAAAATGATTAAAATTACAAAGATTGAGTTGTAAAGTATCAAAATCTAAAAAAAAGAATCACAAATTAATCAGAATATAAAGATTGAGTTGTAAAGATTAAAATTCCAGGGATTAAAATGGTTAGTTTTTTTCTCAAGTAAAAGAAAATGTAGTTGAAGCATTTCTGTTGAACAAGGAGTATGGTTTCAAGTATTTCTCCCATTTTACTACATATGACTTGAAAATTATCGTAATCCACCCTCTCTTCCTCCCCTCTTCCCTCTCTACACAGTCCTGGTCAAATTACGCGGGAAACAAACTTGTTCATCAATTGACCTGACTTCAATTCCTCCTATCATTCACATCAAATCTACACAAACCCTCCTTCATTCTCATTCTTTATTGTTTAATCCCACCGTAGGAACATCCGTACAGTCCTGAGCTTCACACATCTTTCCCATTTGGGGGTTTCTATTTCGTTTTATTTCCCTCCTCTCCGGCTCTTTCACCATTCCCTTGTACAAATGGTACCCAGATTGAGATTCAGGTTCAGGTTCAGGTTCAAGTTCGCACTTCTTTTCTTCTTCTTCGTGTTGTTATTCCCTCTCTGTTTCAAGAACGCAGAATCGAAGTGCAGGAAGCGGTGCGAGTTGGCTTTAGCCTCCTACTACATAACAGATCAAACCGACAATCTCACGGCCCTTTGGAAGAATCTGGAATCGCCGGTCCTTCAAAGCCCTGAAGATATCATCAGCTACAACGAAGGCACAATCCCTAACGAAGACTTCATCCCAAGTTTCACTCGGGTGAACGTTCCGTTCCCATGCGACTGCATCGACGGGTCGGATCCGGGTTACGTGTTCAAGTACCCGGTTCATACGGGAGACACCTATGCGAAGATTGCGAACGAGACCTATTCGAATCTGACCACCGCTTCGTCGCTGCAGAGCCGGAATGGGTATTCGCCGAACAACATCCCCGACTCCGTAACGCTGGATGTGGCGGTGAGCTGTAGGTGTGGGGTTAGACACGTGTCGGAGGAATACGGGTTGTTCATAACGTACCCGCTTAGGCCTGAGGATTCTCTGGATTCAATTGCGAATGAGATGAAGCTTGATCGGTCTTTGCTTCAGAGCTATGATCCTGGTGTCGATTTCAATCAAGGGAGTGGTTTGGTGTATATACCAGGGAAAGGTACATTAATTTACTCAAAAGTGTTATTAATATATAAATATTTTTTTGGCACATAAATATATATATATATATATATATAAATACACACAGGCGCGCATATATATATATATATATATGTTTAAATAGTTGTTATTATTAAATAACGAAGTTTTTGGTCAAGAAAAAGTTCAAGAGCCAAACATAAAAGTCAACTGCCGGTTTGGCGGTTTGTGGGGGAGGAAATACAGCTTTAAATATACATTTTAAATATAAGGAAGGTTTATATGGATTTTCTGGAAGACCTATGTAATTAAGCCAAGTTGGGGTGATTATAATATTATACTCAATTAAAGGTATACTTACATAAAAATATTTCAATTATCATTCTTTTATTGGATTTTATATTATATAATATCTTTCGATCATTTATCTTCTTATAACCCATCATAATAAATGTTTGTGGAATCCAGAAAAGGCAGTTAGAATTTTTTGAAGAAAGAATGGATGACATGTTACTATAGAAATGAATAAGTATTTTTTCTGGGGAAAAAAATTCTTCTCAAGTGAACATGATGTTAGATTTAGAGTGTAACTGATTTTAATCACCATTTTATGATAAATTTAATGGTTGTAACTGATTTTATTGTAATATGTACATTATTTATTAAATTGTTATTATAATAATTTGAGTCAATCTTTTTATTTTGTATGTATTGCAATTACAAATTATGCATATCATGTTTTAAAACCTAAAACTTTTTTATTCATTTATGTTCACAATATTAATTTTATAAAATATTAAATTAAAACCATTCACTTTTTTTAAATCTAATGGTAGATTGAGATTAAGACGAAAAAAAGGAGAACAAGGAAAGGGAGAACCTAAACTCAATGATATACTATACTTTGGTACTCTGTTAATTGCATAAATTGATGGGAAAATTAATATTTTGGTCTTTAGAGTTATGAGTCATTAGCAACTCAACCTTTATACTTTAATTTGGTGCAACTTGGTTCTTATAGTTTTAACTATTTTGTAATCTAATCCCTACCTTTATTAAATATATAATTTCATTTTTTTCAAAAAACATAGGAACTGGATTATAAAATGGCTAAAACTGTATGGGTTGATTTGTAAGTCAAAGTTTAGAGACTGAGTTGTAATTGAATCAAAACTATATGAACCGAATTGCATTGAGTCAAAATGTAGAGATCAAAATATTAATTTCCCCTAAATTGACCGAGGCTTATTATCCCTTCTAAAATATGATACTATATGGTCAATTTAGCTTGCAATCAAGAATTCTATAGAGTAACTAAAAAAAACTTTAGGATAATCTATAATAAATTATAGGGTGAAGCCATTATGTTGCTTATTCTTTATCCTAACTGGAGGAACATTCTTAAAGTGGTAATCATTTTCCTTTCAAAATTAACTCTACTTTTGGCATTAATGTTTGCGACTTTACTATCTACTAATGTGAATCATGTAATAAAGATAAGAAAACGATAATAACCATTTCTGATAATTTGTAATATAAAAATATCACAATGGAAGAAAAGCATTCAGATCTATGGTTAACTAACGAGTATCTTCTTTGTTTATCTTTCATTTCGTTTGTGGGATGCTGACAATATTTCCGGACATGCCTAACATATTTTACTACTTTCACTTTTCAGGCCAACATGGTGTCAATGTGACAATGCCCCCCAAGTAATTTCCCTACTTTCTGTATGATTTGTATATGAAGTTGCTTATGTTATTTTTTTTCCTTTTCTCTGGTTAGATTCTTGATTAAATTAAATGAAGTTCTCCTCTATTTTCAAAACATATTTTTACCTCTCTTGAAACAGAGTTGCACCGCATTTAAGTCCAATTTTTGAAATACATATTTGTATATTTAAGTTCACAGAGAGTGTTTTAGCATAAAAGATTTGGTTAAGGTGTAAGTTTGTTCGAAAAGCTGTCACTTAAGAGTCATGTTACCTTAAGAATTTTTATTTTTGGTTCAATGTCGCCTTGCAAGTTTCAGAATGTAGTAATGTTACCCCATAATGTGAAAAAAACTTCTGAGGCAACATTGCTTCTGAGTAAAAATTTCCAGGTAAATTTGCTCCTTAAACCTAAAAAAATTAATTGGAGTAAATTGTATTTTCAGGGAATGGATTTGTAATTTTAGAAAAGCTCAGGAATTCTTGTAATTTGACTCTAAATTTCTTAATCCTAATGCGTATGTTATGTTTTCCCTTTGCAGCCCAAAAGGTTTGGCCATCATCTCTCTGTTCAGAAAGCTGCTTATTTGATGAGTGAGTTGGTAAAAATATGCTGCAATTATAAGGTCAGTTTTACTTTGATCTGATATAGTTTCTAAGTAAGCAGGTCTAAAAGGTGGGGGAATTGCTGGAATATCTGCTGGGTCAATAGTTGCTATTCTGTTATTGTCTGCTTGTATGTTCGTTGTATATTACCAGAAGAAGAAGGAGGAGGAGCAAAAGTTGCTTTCAGGGAAAGGTACTTAGATTTCTACTTATACCCTTCTCCTTCCCATCTACTTCCTGCAAAACTATGAGTAAAATTTAGTGTGTTTGAAAAGGATGTTAGATGCACACAGGACACGGGATTTCGAGTGTCTAATGCCCCACAAATTTTTCCAACTTCCTGAATGTATTTTTTTCTTTTTCTTTTCATCTTTTGATTTTATATAAAATGAGTGACATTTTGATATATTATGGAAAAAATGATGCGGTTTCAATTTTTATGATTTTGCAAAGAAAAATATTCTAAATAAAAAGAAACACACAATTTTAGAGTATTTTCTATTTGAAAAATTGTGAAATATTGAAAACTGCAACATTTTTTGCCCATAATAAATTAAAATGTCACTCATTTTATATTGAATCTAATGGTGAAAAGAAAAAAAAACATTTGGGAAGTTGGAAAAATTTGAGGGGCATTAGGGGAGGGCCCTTAGACACCCCAAATCCCTTGAGACGCCTATGAAAAGAATACTTCAGGGTGTTAAATAGTGTTAAATATATCACAAAATACTTTAGAATGTTGGACACATTTTAGAATATACTTCAGGGTGCTAAATTTAAAATTTCAGATTCCAATGCTCCTCCTGCTTCTGTTGATACCAGCAATACTGCTACTACCGTGGTCAAATCAGTGGAGTTCTCATATGAAGAACTGGCTGAAGCCACAAATAACTTCTGTCTTGCAAATAAAATTGGTCAAGGTGGTTTTGGGACCGTCTACTATGCAGAGTTGAGAGGGGAGGTTTGTAGTCTCATGTACTATTAAATGTAATATAATCGCATGGAGTTTTATTTTACAAGAAAAATTGTGTTTCTTTAATATTCATATGCATTTGTTTGTTCTTCTTTATTGCCATTTTGTTTTTCTTACTTTCTGATTAAATAAATCTCATAAGGGGGTTTTTCCCTTCGCAGAAAGCTGCAATAAAAATGATGGAGTCGCGAAAGTCAAAAGAGTTTCTTGCTGAATTGAAAGTGTTAACACGTGTTCATCACTTAAATCTGGTATGATGGCTGTTGAACAAAATTATATAGTGTTAGTTTTACTGTGGATACAAGTAAATATATTGTTGCTGTAAGAGCTAAATTATGCAGGATTCTGTTAGTTTTCTGGCTTTGAATGATATGGTAGATGGTGAGAATTTTAAATATTAGCCTAGGCATTGGCATGATGGCATCAATTTCATTATTTTGGATTCAAAATATTGATAATGATATGTTAACCCTTAGAATTGGAAGGCTTCCACGCAATGATATTTGATCTAGCAGTGAATTCATCTAGATCATAAAATGGGCGAACTGTGTTTGAATTCTACCTTGTTAAAAAAAAAACCCTGGGGAGAGGCATTATAGTCGCAAAGTATCGATCCGGATAAGTCGATTATTTGGATATTTGGTAATTAGATCTAGAAAAAGTGTTGATGGCCCAAAGGATTATAAAAAAAAAATGAACCAACAATTTTCTTTCTTTATTATCAATCGAAGTATCGAATTACCATTCCCACATTCACGATTTAAGATACCAACAACAGAACCACAGAACAGTCCTCCAGTCATGCCAACTTCCCCACAATCCCCTGGAAGAAAGTTTTATGACTGAAAAAATTGTGAAAAATGTTTGCCTTAGCTAGAAGATAAAGTTAATAGCTTATAAATCAAATGATCAGTATATGAAATATCTGAGAGACTCTTCTTGAATGGTGTTGTGGTTTCATTTTAAGTTCTATGAGAATATTCGTTTTAATATGCTTATGCACAAAAGGCGATATTGAAGCTAATCTGCCTTTGTTGTTGAGAGAAATTTGTCATGTTCTACCTTGTCATTTCTTTTGTTAGTGGCCTTTATAGCTGCATTTCCATGATTTCCAGAATCCCAATATTTTTTGTGGTTTCCAATTTTTGTTTAAACCATATTATGCCTTGCTTTTTAAGTTCGATCCACCTGTTAAAATTCATGTAGGTACGCTTGATCGGATATTGTGTTAAGAAGGATTCTCTTTTCCTTGTATATGAATATATTGACAATGGAAACTTAAGCGAACACCTGCGAGAGTCAGGTGAGAAAACCATTGTCTATTTCTGGGATAGTTCATCTATCTAATTATTATACTCCCTCCATTTCAAATGTTTTTCTCACCCAAACCACATCCATCAAGAGAAACAATTAGCTAGTTAAGATCTCAAAGTTCCCCCCCCCCAACGTTTCCCTTCTTTAGCACCAAATTCTGATGGGAGGCTAGTAATTTTGTCATACTCCTAGGGGTATTTCAGGTAAAAAAGACATTAATTGCATTTAGAATTCTGTAAAATGCTTTACATATTGAAATGAATTATATGTGAAATAAAGACAGTATTAATTTAAACTACACTCATCTCTATGGGGCATTGCGAAGAGTCTAGCACGTGTGGTATTCATGGCTTGTAATTTGTACAGCATGCAATAAAGTGGGGGGAATTACCAAGGTCCCCAGAAATGAATTTAATCACCAAAATGTCCCAATGACAAATGAGCATTATAAACCTATTGCCATTTCTTACACTGGAACTTACCATTACATCCTCTTTAGTTATTATATTTTGGGTTATTAAATGCCTTCCTTGTAACCTTACAATAATTCTCAATTTACTTTTGATAGGAAGAGAAACGTTGCCATGGTCTACACGGTTGCAAATTGCTCTGGATTCAGCTAGAGGTCTTGAGTACATTCATGAGCATACACGTCCTATATATATTCATCGTGACATAAAGTCAGATAATATATTGATAGATCGAAATTTCTGTGCAAAGGTTGTATTTTTTTTTTTCAACATCTATAGAGCGCATATATATATATATATATTTATCATGACATTTAAGTCATTTAATAAAACATCTTTGCAGGTTGCCGATTTTGGGTTGACCAAGCTCACTGAAGTGGGAAGTTCATCAATTCCCACTGGTAATGTTGCAGGAACATTTGGCTATATACCACCGGAGTATGACCGCTTCCTACTTTTCTTTTTAGTTAGTGAGCTTGTTGGCTCAGCTTTGCAGGGCTTAAACGTACGTTCAACAATATTTTTCCGCAAAACAATATAATCTCCTTCACATATTTATCTCGACTTGCATAAAAGTATTTCTCTACCGCATTCTCAAACAAGCTCAGTGATTGATGTAGGCATATAAATAAAGATTTTTCAATTTGTGTGGAAACATGGAGCTGAGAAATTGTTAAGAACTAGTGAAATTCTCTAACACTATGATATATTTTGATGCAACCTCTTATAGAAGGAAATCTATCTTTTATATTTTTAGCAAATAGGGTTACTTGTGCAAGTATGTTTACTTCTTGTTGGAATATAATAGTCCTCCCTTGGTGAATGGATTTGGGCAAAAACAAAATTGAGAAATAGTGTGGGTAAAACAAAGGTAATTCTCACTTTATGTTTTTTAATTTTGAAAACAAGTAACCACCCGTATCTTTCCCCTTTCTCTGTTTCTATATCTTTTCTCCCTAAAACTCCTGTTTGCATTAGAGCTAGTGACAAACTCAGAACAATATCAGTAGCAACTGGGGAGCCTAAGTTTATACCAATTCTTCTCAACAAATATTACAACTGTTTCAGATTCTAGATCCACCCAATACCCCTGTTGGACCCAAAATACAGAAACGTAGCAACAAAAACACAATGATGGGATACAAGCATACACCTCACTAAGATAGAACCTTAAACTACACCAAACATAGATGATACACATGACACTGACCTTCAAGACCAAAATGAACTCGTCAACTTTCAAGAAGTTGGCTCTCCCCACCCAAAACCTTTCTTTTACATATAGACACACACACTCTCTCTCTCTCTCTCTACTTACACTTTGTTTTTTTAACTACGCCCTTCTGCCCTTCATCATTACACCCTTATATTGTTCCTCTATTTTCAATATCATATCAGAATTTCAAAGTGTTTTCCGTTGGACCAACAGTCCCCTATTTTCTTCCTTTTTGCCCCTTTCTGCATGTTCTGGCGGTAGAAGAGGCTTGAATCATATCAGAATCTGAGGCCAAACTGTGGATTTTTTTAAAAATAAAAGTTGGAAAGGCAAACAATAAAGGCCTCAATTTAAGTTACAAGTGTGATGAAACACATAACATCCCACTTACATTAGAGTTTACATATCATTAAGCCATAAGGCCATTGACAAACTTTGGATTTAATACAAAATTTTAGCCATCACCCTTTTTTAATCTTTTGAAATGGATTATTTTGTCACTCATCAGCGCAAAAGTGACTAAAAGGAGCCCTTATAGCCATAAGGAATACGGCTATGTTCAAGAATGTATTTGCATACTGCAGAAACTTTTTGCATATACTGTTAATAGATGTGCTTTAGGCGTTAGATATTGCTTTCTCTGATCTCTTTTTCATTGTTTTACATTTTTGAATAACTTAATTTGATATGGATATCATTTAAGAAGAAAAATGAGTTCACTTTTATGTTGCATTGGTTTGATGATGTATACCTTTATTTCTCCTATCTGCAGATGTGCGTATGGTAGTGTTTCACCCAAAATAGACGTATACGCTTTCGGAGTTGTTCTTTTTGAACTTATATCGGCTAAAAAGGCAGTGTTGTTGGTTGATGAAGCTGGTTCTGCGACAACAAAAGGCCTTGTCTCATTGGTAATTGTTGATTTTACCTATAAAAAATGTTTTATTTACCATGATTTTTTAAATATATATATATCGACCTAGTCATCATTTTACTCAAGGGTTAAATATTTTCCTTGGTTGATGAAGTTTGAAGAAGCTCTTGAGAAACCTAACCCTAAAGAGCATCTTCAAAACCTTGTTGATCCTAGGCTTGGAGACCAATACACAATCGACTCAGTTTACAGGGTGAGCAAATAACTCTTGAACTGCTTAAACATTGAGTTTGGAAAAATACTTGTATGTTTGTTGTCATGTGCTAGGCACTAAAGAATATGTACCTGCCATCATTTATAACAAAAACTTTATACTGACTGGTTCTTAATATAAGAGTTAGATAAATAATTTACGGATTTTAAAGAAATTAATTTAGTTATTTATAAGAAATGTGTGTTAGTTTCCCTTAAAATACACTCTTTAGACATGTGCATTAGAATTAAGAACTAACCCTTCACTTCACATGTGCAGTAACTAAGGATGCTGTAGGAAAAATTAGAAAATGAAATGTATTGAAGTCTTATATTTAAAATCAAAATAAACCCCCTGCCTGGTAGGTAGTGAAACTGGACTGATCATTAAACTAGCTGAAGTAGTTGTTAAAGGATCAGTTGTCTATTTTTAGTTGATCGGATCAACCAATCATAATTAAAATAAATAAATACATCCATGTATAATCCTAAAAAAAGAAAATTTAAAGAAAAGACATTAATTTGCAAATAAATAAATATCTTCATATTGCCATTTTAAAAAAAATCAAAATATCATTTTAGACTTAGTAATGGAGGGGAAAGATATTAAATTAAGCCCAATCGCCCCCATACAAAACACTTGACCAGATTGGATGGAGGGACCAGTTCATCAATTCACTGGTTTGATTAGTTAACACGGGTATTTTTTAAATTTAATATTCTTTCCTATTTTAATATAAGATTCG
>JANTPZ010025738.1:0-16948 GCA_025593235.1 Vachellia pachyceras
CAATTCACCATCTAGAATTCTCTAAAGAAATATCTAAGATATTTACAAGGAAATATCTAGAAGTAAAGATTAAAATAATGAGGCTAGAGTTGTGTGGACTTCTCTAGAATGTTCCGGCATTCTCTAGCACTCTGAAGCTTGTTCGGGAGTCCTCTGGAGAGTTCTGGATCGTTCCGGAGCTTTGAAACCCCTCGAAAAATGTCGGACTGTGACATTAAGCCCAACACACGTAGGCTATAGAGGCAAATCGAATGGCGATGGGATCACAATGTTCTCATCCCGGAAGATCTGGATCGACCATTGCTCATTATCGTAATGCACGGACTGACTAATGGACACAATAATGGGGATGACAGGGATAACGATATCGAACAGCCATTTTGGGCACCACGATGAGGTGATGCAGGACGGTGAAAGGGAAAGGAAGAAGGTATAGGAAAAGATGAGAAAAAGAGAGAATAAAGGAGAGAGAACAATAAAAAGGAGGAAGAAACCATGAATAGAGGGAGGAGAGAACTGAGGAGGGAAAACTCAATATTATTCAAATTATCAAACATATAAAGCAAAAGAGTTGATGAGCTATTTATAAGTTTCAACCTAACCCTAGAAATTAATAATAAGAAAAACAATCAAAATAAATGTTAATTAAATTAAATCAAATATACGATATTAAATATGAAATCAAACCTACGATATTAAATAATCGTCTTCAAATTTTTAAACCTGTGAAATTAATTCTAATATTTCGCCAATCTTGCGAGATCCTCTATGATCGTTTATGATTCCCATTATTTCTCCCCGGCCCACTTGAAAACTTGGCTCCTAACGAGTTAAAATAAGGGTTGGATTCAATGGGATGCTTCCATCCAGAAATCATTTCCAACAGGTGAGATATAAAAAAAAGAAAACCACAAGAGTGGGCAGCCTGATGACAATGAACATTTGGCAGTCCTTTCCATCAAGTGAGATAGCAAAAGAGAACAACATGGAAGAAACGCATAAATTGATCACTAAGAATGTCTAGATAGCCTTTCCAACATGTAAAGTACTCATGGAATTGTCTGTTAAGCACTAGAGTGGCATTAAGAAATGTAGCTTGAGTCATAAGAACGTCTAGTGGTGGTTCTTGTGGAACAAGTGCAAACATGGTCACATTAGTGGCATGATGAGGATCCATATGAGTTGAGGGTAGTACTTCAATTAGGTGTACAACTTCAAGGTTAGTGTCATTGCTAACATTAGCCATAGGAGTTTTTGTTGTAGATGATAGGACATTTGAGATCATGGTAATTTCATGAATAGGTCCGTCTACATTGGTAGCAACCCCTCAATTGTATTCCCTGTCACATCTTCCATGTTTAAAAAATGAACCACATGAAATTTTGCCTTGCTTAGTTGGGATGATATCTCTTTCAATTCCCCTTTCAATTCACCAAAATCTACTCAACGTAAGTCAAAAATATATTCAATTCTTTGTGGAATTCAACTTCAACATTGAGCCGATCCTCATCATCTTTATCATATTGATAACGCTCTACTTCATTTTGATGGTAGTCAATATAGTTGTATTGACTCTGGCTAATTAATAATGATGATCAGTATATTTATACCGGTGGCTGTAAGTAATCATACTGGTGGTACATAATGATGTTGCTTAGCATACCCATAACAATTGACATATCCATAGTAATCATATTCAGCATGCTTATAACAGGGAGCATGAAAGTCATCACGCTCATATGGTATCGTCAACTGTTAGTGTACTGATATTGAAGCTCATCGCATTCATATTATCAGTAGCTTTCACAGTGTTGTAGATGTTGAACATATTGAGGTGGAGTATTGTACTTACGTTGGTACTCTCCACATTCACATCCTTAAAACATATAACTCAACTGAGTAACTTGCCTCATAAAGTCAATTCCTTTACTTTTTCCTCCTTTTTCACTCTTTTTTACCTTTCCCTCTATTTTTTTTTTTTTGCCTTTTTGGCTTTTTTCTTATGTTACCTTCCCCTCTTTTTGTAAAATTTTTTTTTTAAGGAAAGAAAACAATTAACTCCAAGGAAGTCACTCACTACAACATTGATCAATATTAAAGGAGACAAAAAGGAAATTCATTGAAGCACATCAACACCCTATGAAAGGAGGAAACATAGACATATTCAAAGGAGCAAATCAAAGGGAAGTTGAATTATCACAATACTAGTTGAGAAGAACAGAGAATCAGAAAGCTGAAGAGAGCAAGAAGAAAAAACAAAACCAAGAAAAGCTTCAAAAACATGTTCCCTTAATGCTGCAAGACATGGCAACCCAAACCTCTGTTTTTTTTCTTTTTGCAGAACAAGAGGGAAGGAGGAAAAGAGACAGCACGAATGGCAAACTTGCAACCATAAGAAGAATGAACGAACCCATACAGCTCTTGGAACAAGAGAAAGCGATTTGGGCAGAGAGCGAAGTCACCGTCAATGGTTAGATGGTCGCTAAATGCCAACAACATGAATGAGGAAGTGATGGATGAGTGAGGGCTAAGGTTTTAGAAGGGTTTTAAGTGGAATATGCAATGGAAGGGAAGTGGAACCTAGTTTTAATATCAATTGATGCAGGACAGTGAAGGGGAAAGGAAGAAGGGATAGAAAAAGAGGAGAAAAAAGGAATAAAGAAGGGAGAACAAGAAGAAGGGAGAAACCAGATGAATAAAGGAAGGAGAGAACTGAGGATGAAAACTCAATATTATTCTAATCATCAAACATACAAAGCAGACGAGTTGAGATGCTATTTATATGCCTCAATCTAACCCTAAAAATTAATAGCAAGGAAATCAATCAAAATAAATGCTAATTAAATTAAATCAAATATACAATATTAAATATAAAACCAAATCTACGATATTAAATATGATATTTCACTAATCTTGCAGGATCCTCCTTGATCGTTTATGCTTCCCATAATTGGGCCACGATGATAAGTACTCACTGGACAGGGGGATGTAGAAAATGAAGGAGATAGAGCTATCAAACTATAGTGGACTCAATGTGGAATCAGGGGAGTTGAAATGGAGAAAGTGATGAAATCAGGAGATTTGAAATTGATGGAAAGGGTGGCCGTCATCTTCGTGCTCATCATGTAATGGAATGTTCACCATCTTCATGCTAGTTGTGTGGAAGAGAAAGATGTGAGGTAGAGTGTCTGAGAGGGGAGAGAGATGCACATGGAGAACAGATGGAGGGTAGACACTTCAAGTATCACACTTGGCATAA
Organism: Vachellia pachyceras; assembly: GCA_025593235.1. Taxonomy (NCBI): domain Eukaryota; kingdom Viridiplantae; phylum Streptophyta; class Magnoliopsida; order Fabales; family Fabaceae; genus Vachellia; species Vachellia pachyceras. The sequence goes on from JANTPZ010025738.1 coordinate 3,260, forward strand.
GGTGGGGTCATAAATAAAAAGATAACAACCGTTTAGTCCAATTGACATTATGGTATTTTTGCCCCCATTTAAGAAAGTTCATATACATTTTTGTACCTAACTTTTATTTATAGTGCTAACAACTCTTTTCGTAAAAGATAAAGGGCATTTTTGAACCTTTACCCAAAGAAAAATATTATAAGCTCAGGCTTTCAGAAGAAAGAGGAAAGATTTAAAGACTTCATAAAAGAACACACTTGATATCATACAAGGGAATTACCATATGTTATCTACCAATAGCTGTGGGCAGATGATGGTTAAATAGGGCGAGAAGCTCAATTTATGACAAACTTACGTTATTACAGCACATTACATACCTTTACAAGTGTTACTATGAAAGTAAAAACAGTACATTCCATTATTTTACATAAAGCAGAAACCTTCGTGACAAACGACATTTAACGGTGGACAACTTAAAACAACTTTTTTTCAACTTCAAGGAGGACAAACTAAAATAATCTTTTGACTTTGAGAGTCTCCTTTGAACTTTGAAGGGATTTTATCTTCAACATATAAGTTCACGAGTCTGATCCAAATCCTATCTATGTCAATCTATACTCAGACTCTTGAATTCATCTGATGAAGATAAAATTCCCCCAAAGTTCAAAGAAAGCTCTCAAAGTAAAAAAAAAAGCCACTTTAGTTTGTCCTCTTAAAGTAAAAAAAAAAAAAAAGGTTGCTTTAATTTGTCCACAACCAAAAGTTGATTATTACAAAGATCTCTACTTTATATAAAATAATGGAACATTAATGGACCCAAGAACGATGTGGGCTAGACCTACAAGAGGAGACATCCCAAGAACTCAAGTAAGATAACGAACAGTGAGGAGATCCAAGGTAAGGAAGATAATAGGTCCAAGAAGATGGGTGACAGTGGCAAGGCAGTTATCTAGGGTTGCATGATGGAGGAGAGGATATGGAAAGAATATAGGACTGGCTTTGGGAGAGCTCTTGACCTCTCCAATATTAGGAATCGTTGTTGTTGATCATTATGACTTTTCTTGTGTTTGATTGTAAGCTGGAGATGTGTTAAGTTTGCTCAAGTTCCTCTGTTTACTCTTACATTAGCCATTGAAGAAGATTATCTAACTCGTTTTGGACCCCATTCTGCTAATAATACTAACAGTTCTATCACTTGGCATCAGAGCTCGGCTTACGACATCTCCAAAGAAAGCTACCCACAGAGGGTTCTAATCGGCAGGAGGCCGAGTAAAGTGCCGTGGAGTGCAGCCACCGAGACGTTGACTTCCATGATGGGCCAATTGATGGAGACTTGGTAGTATGGAATATCAAGTCCCACATTGAGTAAAATGGTATGCTCAATGGGGTATTTAAGTAGGTTGATTCTTCCATCTCAATGGCTAACTTTTGGGGTAAAATTCGCCATCCCACTTAGGTACCCACCAATAAGTATCAGAGCAAGTCGGCCCTGTGGATGGTAAATACTAGGATGGAGGCGCGATTGGAGAGTTTAGAAAAACCAGTGATCGAGTTACAAAGGACAAGGCAGATGGTAAATGAGCTGCAAAGAGCCTCCGTGGAAGCTCGAGAAAAGAGAGCTGCAATCAAGCATCGATGATTTAGTTGCACAGGAGGAATGAAGACATATATTGGTTGCTTTGAGAAAGGTTACCGGGAAACCGACCTTCGAACAAGGAAACGTCACCAACAGATACAGACAAAAGGACCGGTGTCTCGAGATACCCTTATTTGATGGAGAAGACCCAATAGGTTGGGCTTTCAAGATGGAGTGTTTTTTCAGCGTGAACAGTATGCCTAAAGCAGAGAAGCTCGATGCAACGGTGGTGGGATTATAAGGAAAGGCACTCAAATGGATCCAATGGATGGAGACGTAAGCACCTATGGCAAGTTGGGGGAGCTTAAGCAATGAGTGATTAAACGCTTTCATGCTACAAGAGTTGGCAACAATTATGAGCGCCTGGCTGGACTTAAACAGAGCAGTACTATGCTGGAATTTAGAGAAATGTTTGAGATGATTTTTGCCAGGACGTAACATAGGAGACATTTATGGGTATATACATGAATGGGCTCAATGAGGAAGTAAAGGCTGAGGTGAGGGTGTTGAAGCCCAAGAACTTGAATGACCCTATGGATACAACATCAACAGTGGAGGATTGGAACTCAGCTTTGGAAAGGGTTAAACAACATTGAGAGTCCAAGATGGGGCTCAGTAACAACCCAATGCGATGGATTGCGTCTATGACGCCACCACCCAAGTTTTCAACAACGTTAGAGGCCCCAAGAAACCTGAACATAACGCTGGGAACAACCAAAAACAGTAACAAAGGAGGCGAACCCATGATGATTACTAAGGCTACCAACCTATGGGAACCCGACGACTTTCTGAGGCAAAGGCAAACTATCGGCGGGCAATGGGGTTGTGCTTTAAATGTGAAGAGAGGTGGAGCCCAAATCCCAAGTGCAAGGCTAAGCAAATACAATTAATAGTAATTGATGAAGAAGGTGGGGATGGAATAGGAAAAGGAGATTTTGAAGCGTTAGAACAGGGTCACAAGGAAGGAAGATATGCGACGATGGAACTTTCTTAAATGACCATTAGAGGAATTTCGGGCTACAAAACAATGAAGATGAGAGGGCACCTGAATGGCAGAGCTGTAGTTGTACTGTGGATAGTGGAGCCACTCATAACTTCATTTCTCACCGATTAGTGATAGAGTTGAACATTCTTGTGCTCCCAACTAGAGTGTATTCAATGGCTGTTGGAGATGGCCGGAAGGTCTACGAAAGTGAAAAATATGAGAATGTGAAGCTTAACTTGCAAGGTTTGAAGGTAGTACAGACATTCTACCCGTTCTCATTAGCTAATATTGACTTAGTTCTGGGAATAGAATGGTTGGAATCACTAGGAGAGGTCAAGATGAACTGGGGGCAACTTTATATAAAGACTAGACATGCGACAGTGGCTGTGCTTGGAAGGGGATCCCACTATCACTCAAATGCATTCAACTAGCAAGGCGATTAGGAAGGCTCTTAAATGAAGCTCTGAAGCTTATGTGTTAGAAATAAATATTGTGGAACTGATGCCAGCATCTAAAACCAAAACTCCAGCAGTATTGGTAGTTGATGTACAAGAGTTATTGGCCAAAGACCACTCTATGGTCCTGAAGGAAGGAAGGGAGATACCCAATGCGTGTCCTTATCACTCTCCCTACAGCCACAAAACAGACATGGAAAATATGGTCAAAGAGTAGCAGGAATTATTAGGCCTAGCAGCAACCCTTTCTCCAGCCATTACTCTTGGTAAAGAAGAAGGTTGGGAGCTAGAGATTTTGCATAGATTATAGAGCCTTAAACAAAGTGATGGTCCTTGACAAATACCCCATCCCAGCAATTGATGAATTATTAGATGAGTTGGGAGGATCTACCGTATTCTCCAAGCTGGACCCCAAGTCTAGGCACCATCAGATAAGGATTAAGGTTGGAGATTAACACAAATAGCTTTTAGAACACATGATGGGCCCTCTTAATTTTTTGTTATGCTTTTGGCCTCACTAGTACCCCTTCCACCTTCCAATCACTCATGAATGGTGTTTTTCGGGATTATTTAAGAAAATTTGTTCTTGTATTTTTTGATGACATTCTTATGTACAACAAGGATGCACAAACACACATGGAGCATAAAGAAGTTGTTTTCCTCAAATTGCAGCAACATCAACTGACCATCAATCCTAAGAAGTGTAGCTTCAAGCAACAACTTGAGTACTTGGGGCACATTATCACTACTGATGGGGTTAAGGCTAAACCGAACAAAATTGAGATGATGGTTACTTGGCTAACAATAAGAGATATCAAAGAGTTGAGAGGATTCCTAGTTCTCACGGAATATTACTGCAAATTTATAAGGGATTATAGGAAGATTGTTGTACCACTTACCGCCTTGCTAAAGAAAAATGCATTTAGGTGGATGAGAAGGCACAATCTGCTTTTGAAAAACTGAAGAATGATATGCTTTGCGCACTTGTTCTAGCAATGCCTAACTTTTAACTACCTTTTAAAATTGAAGCTGATGCTTGTGGGATGAGAATAGGAGCAGTTCTAATGCAGCAAGGCATACCCATTGCTTACTACAGTCAACAACTTTCAGAGAGGGCACAAATCGCGTCAGTTTATGAGAAGGAGTTAATGGCAATTGTGTTTGCAATTAAAAAGTGGTAGCACTACTTTACAAAACCATTTATCATTCGAATTTATCAAAAAGCTCTAAAATACCTATTGGAACAGCGGGTGATTGACGCAAACCAAAAGAAATTGGTCTCGAAGTTGATGAGGTACTAATTAAGGAGTTCCATAACTCACCCATGGGAGGGCATTCAGGATACCTACGTACCTACAAGAGGATGACTGAAGTAGTGTTTTGGGAAGGCATGAAGAAGGGCATACAAGAAAGATCGCAAAATGTGAGATTTGTCAGCATAATAAATAGAAAGATGTTAGTCTTGTCGGGTTGCTACAAGCCTGCAACCTTTGCCTATTCCACAAGAGGTTTGGGAGGGCATCAACGTGGATTTCATCATAGGCATGCCCAAAATACAGAAGTACGACACAATCATCATAGTAGTAGACAGACTTCCAAATTTGCTCACTTCATTCCTCATTCTCACCCATTTACAACGAGGGAAGTGGCTGAGACATTTATAGCTGAGGTGGTGAAGTTACATGGGTTCCCAAAATCCATCTTCTCAGATTAAGATCGCGTCTTTATTAGTCAATTTTGGAAGGAGATGTTCACTCAATCGAGAACAACTTTGAAATATAGATCGGGATACCACCCTCAAATAGACAACCAAACTTATTTCAGGTGCTTTGTTGAAGAATGCCCAAAGAAATGGGTAAGTATGTTCCCCCATCCATCGTTAAGTGGAATGAGTCTATGGTAGAAGTTAATGAACAGATATGTGAGATGAATGCTGCCTTACAAAAGCTCAAGTTTCATTTGGAGCAAGCCCAAGACAAGATGAAGGAGCAAGCTGATAAGAAGAAGAGGACAGTACTACAAGCTCAGGAACCTAGATAAAAAACATGAGAAACTAACCCCAAGGTTCTATGGATCCTTTGAGATTATACAACGCATAAGAAGAGTTGCATACAAGCTAAAATTACCAAAAACTTCACAGGCACATCCAACTTTTCATGTGTCACAGCTCAAAAGGTCCTTATCCTCGTTAATGTGTACCCAAGAATTTCCCAGCTTCTTATCTTAGGAGTATGAATTACCGGAGCAGGTCCTGAAAATTAGAAGGATGACAGATGGAATTGACCAAGTGCTAATTAAATGGTGGGAGCTACCTAACTGTGATAATACATGGGAGGATTTGGCTACTATGGTTGCTCAGTTTCCAGACTTCCACTTTGAGGACAAGGTGAAACTTTTAATGGGCGGTAATGATGGACCAAGAACGATGTAGGCCAGACCTACAAGAGGAGACAACCCAAGAACTCAAGCAAGGCATCGAATATTGAGGAGGTCCAAGGTGTAACATCCTAATTTTTATTATAAAAAATTATCATTAGAAAATATTTATTTATGATAATTGAAATTTATTATTTTGTTATTTAGGTAACACAGGTTTACTTAAATATAATTTTTGAAATTTAAAATAAATTATAATATATAAAAAAGGGAAGAAGAAAGAGCGAAATGAATAAAAAATAAAAAAAAGAAAAAGAAAAAAGGGGTCTTTTTACTATATTTTAATGTTTTGGGGCCATTTGTGTAATTTTCATCGAAAGATATATTTAAACCCTGAGAAAGAAAACGCATCAGTTTTCATGTTGTTATAGTAGTCATCTGCTTTTGCTCGTTTGTCCGCCGTTATTGTTGCTTTAGAACTTATTTTGGTAAATAAAATTACCTCTAATCACTAAACTTCTTTCATGAAAATTATTCTATACATTTTTCTCTTACATATGGTAGAGGAAATTTTTAGAGTTAAGGTTTTGAAAAGTTTTAAATTTTGACAACATAAGAGTATAAGAACATAGAGGGATGTTTTAAATCGGTTTGGATTTTTGATTTGATAGTTTTATTATTTTTTAACAATGTTTCTTGAATTAGACCCAATTTACTATTTACTGATTATTTGTCAAATTATAAGCGTATTAAACAATTTATTTTTGACATTGGGAGCGCTATTGGTGATTTAATTAGTTTAGCTTTGTTATTAGTTGATTTGAAAATTTTAAATATTTTTTTATAATCTGTGGATTCTTGGGGCATATATGATTTTTCTACCAATGAAAATTATAAAAATAATTTTTTTAATTTAGGGTTTAGGGTAATTTAAAATTTTCAAATCAACCAATAAAACTAAACTAATTAAATTACCAATAGCACTCCCAATATCCAAAATAAATTGTTTAATACTCACCATGACATGATTATAGATATATAATGAAGTGAAATGAATCCTTACATGATCCTCAAAATCTGGGCTTGCTAAACTTAGTAAACAGGTAGCTCATCAGCAGTAGTAACTGGAAATGGAAAGACCTAAAAGGATAGGAGGTACAGTATTGTCAGCATTTCTGAAGCATAAGTTCTCATTTTCCAGTTTTAATACATACACACACATATGCTATAAAACAAGAAAGCACTGACATTTCAGATCCCATTAGCCAAAGACGCTTTTCAAACAGCGCAGATCAGTCTCAGATATTCCTCCCTTTTGCTTTACTCGAAATGTCTCTCTTATGAGCAAATAGCAGGAAAATATTGCTGTACTAGAGGTAGAGGGAAGCCTTGTTTTGAAACCAGCAGATTAAGAACGGGCAAATAAACCTTCTCATTAATTTCTTCTCCACGTTATCTTAAATCACTCCAGAAATATGATTACATGGAAGGAATACATTGCTAGTGAGCCAGACAAAAAAACAAAATTAACGCATAAACTAATAATGTAACAAAAGCAGAGCAAACAGACTGGGAATAAGATGATCACCATAAAAGATGAATAAAGTCATGATGATTAATTGATAAATATGGGAGTGAGGATAAAGAGTCAATTACATTGTAGCGCCCGGAAGAGAAAAAAACAAGGCATTATTTTGGGTGCTTAAGATGGCAACACAGAAATGGCAGTGATATGATGGCAGGAAAAAAAAAACTTCTCATTAGCATATCAAATTCAATCTGAAGTTGGTATATAGGAAATGGAAATTGTTCCCTTTCTCGTATTAAAATTTCAGGTCAATGATCTCACTTGTCGGCAGTCCAGATCAACAGTAAGAAGGAGCGAAAATTAAATTCTCAACAGATTATCAACGTGTACAAGAAAGACCATAAGTAGCATTAGTCAATTATTGTCAGATTTGAACTATATTGATAAGGACAAAGGAATCTGAAAATTAAATTCTCAATATCAGTAGTGTAGACGAATTCGTAAGAGGGCGAGAAAATTAAATCAGAAAAAAATACATCCAGAGAGCAATGCGAGCCTTTAAATTAGGAAAGAAATTAAACATGCAGGGTGACAACTGAGAAGCTTGAAGAACTGGTAAGAAATTGAACCTCTAGTCCAGAGCATGAACGACGGCAAGAAGGAGGAGGAGGAGAATAATAGTTACACAAGGTCCATTAAGCAATAAACGGATAAAAAATGAAAACAAGAAATCGTCAATGTTACTCACCGGTGCAGATAGGAAGAAACCGCCCCGGGGGGAGCAACGCGGAGTGAGAGAGGAGAGAAGGCCTCGGAAGTTGCAGTGAGGATTTATCGATGAAGAAGAGAGAAATGGTGAAACCGTGAAAGCATATATTGGATTCAAGTTTGAAGGGGGCATGGACGCGCCGAGGGATTTCAAATTTTCGACCAAGTGACCGTTATTAGGGCATTTGGGGGATTTTATAGGGACTTATTTATCAAGTGGTCCCAAGTTTTAAAATATTTATCAAATGGTCCCAGAGGTGTTGTCAATACAGCGCATGGTGTTGTCAATACAACGTATGGTGTTGTCACGTGACAACCCTTGACAACACCATGAGCTAAATTGACAACACCTCTGGGACCATTTGATAAATATTTTAAAACTTGAGACCATTTGATAAATAAGTCCCTTATGTGGGACTCAACAGTAAATTTCCCAAATAAAATGTGTGTATCAGATTTTCCCCGAAAAATATATCTTTATATTATGTAATTCTGAAACTAGAAAGCTATAGCCAATACTATAGTTGAAATTCAAATTTTCTCACAAATAAAATAACAATATATAATCAGCATTTTAATAAATAAAATATAATTATTTAAGTCCAAATTAGTCTTCCCACGTAGCAGTTGGTCCAAACCCTTTAATTTAAAGTTTTCAAACCCAAAATATGATATTCAAACCCATTTTTAGCCCAAATAACATTAATGATGTCATTGTAGTCTTTATTCTTATTTGTGGATCCAGATATTGTTGTTTTGTTAAAACATTTTACACAAAAACATTCAATAATTCTTTAATTCTCTTTGTTCTTACTTTTATGATTGGTTCACTTGAATTTGCAAATGCCCATTTTTATTTGATGTGTCATGGTGAATCGTATCAACCCTTTAGCCGATAAGCTTTAGATTACATGCCCGACTTTATTAACAATTAAAGCAACTTTTCTAATGTAATTTATGTTGTACAATATAAATATATTAAAGGAGTTTCATCTTAACTTAAGTAAAAATGATTTTCCAACGTCAATACAAACAGACCTATACTATTATTTTTGTGAAGATGTATTTTTGCATCTAATTTTTTATCTGTGTTTTTCTTGTTAAATCTTTTGATGATATGCTGAGGAAAGTTTACTTTTTGGATGTTGTTGTCCATACTATATCTCCCGTAAAAGTTATTTTACTTTTTTTAAAAAATAGAAGAAGATAAATATATTATTTAAAATATTTATATTTATTATTTTTTTAAGACCAATTTACATTAGTTATAAATCGATATAATCTAATAATAAATATTTTAAAATAATGTATTTAGTTTCTTTAACCTCTATAACAGAAATTAACTGGTTTTTATATTAAAAATCAAAAGTAATATAAAAGATTATAATAAGTCATAGGATATTAATAGCTCAAAACTATGGAAGCAATGATGAAGTATGTGTTTGGGAATTCGCGGGGAGAAATGAGTTTATGAACTTCGAGATACTTTTTATAAATTTTGATATATTTTTTACGAATTTTAAGATGCTTTTGTCTTAACTTTTTTTTGCCAGAACTTTTGTCTTGACTTACATGCACCGTTGAGGGAAGGCTTTCCCAATTATGGCGACTTATGTGTTGATGAATCATTGCACAGATTTATTCTGAATCTAGGAAGTAATACTGTTTTTTAAAGTTTTCTTTAAAAGTAATATTATCTTGAATATTTTAAAATTCAGCAATATTACCACATTCTATTAAAAAATTAACATTGATGGTTAAAAATTTACGTTCACAATTAATATTTTATCAGTAACAATAACATTATTCTATTTTAACCCTTTCGTAGACATTGCTTTCTAAAAAAACCCATGAGAAAAAACTTCCGCAAACAAATTAAGAGATTTTCTATTGATTAGATTATTCATATAGAAATCTTGACATTTTTGTTCCAAAAGTTTTCGTGATCTAAATGAAAAATTCTTGGACTAACTTGTACCTTGACCTCAACGGCAAATCTATGTTAGATTCAGCCGCATCTCCTAACTTTGCCCTCCAAATACTTACAATGCAATGTTGCATCTCTAGTTTATTTTGAGAAAAAATAATTTAAAAATTGTTTTTATGCATGGAAAACTAATGAAATCTTTAAGTACCCATTTGGTTCCATTGCGTATAAGTTACAATTACAATGCAATGATCTGTATTAAAAAAAAAGTACAACGCAATGTAATGCAATGTACAACGCATCTAATCTTGATTACTATGTTTTTATTTTTGTTTGTTATTATAACAAAGAGATGATAGTCAACATTAATCTAAACATAAACAGTTGTGAAAAGATAAAGATAAAATCAAAGGAAACTTTTTTTTTTGGACTTGTTTGTTTCCCTTTTAAAAAATAGTTTTTTTGTTTAATAGGTTGTTTTAGAAAAAGAAACTTCTTTTTAAAAATTAAAAACAATTTTTTTTGTTTTTTATTTTTTTTACTTTCTTAGTTATTGTTTGAAAAAATTGGCAAACCTTTTATTCTTCAGGTTTTATCTCCATTTAAAAATTTGAGTTATTGTTTAAACTTCATTCTCCAATTCGAGTATGTTTATTTCTAAATGTATTTTTAAAAGCATTTACACAAATAATTTTTTTATTTTTCTTTTTTGAAACCTATTTTTAAAAATAGTTTCATAAAACAGTTTTTAAAATAAGACAACATAAACAAGAAACAAACAGGCGCTTTGTCTCTATTCCCATCACTATTTTATAAAGGGTTGTTGAAGGTAAATGTCGACTTTTTACATGGGTTTTTTAGGATAAAGATGACCTTTCATAATGTGTTTATACTATGGCAGAGCAACGGACGGGACGGGCTGGCTCGATGGTCAACCTGTAGCCCGCCCGTTTAATCTTAACCAGGTTCGGGCTAACCTGTAACCCGGTGGTAACCCGTTTAAGCCCGCACTAAATGGTTTAGTCAAAACTCGATTGGGTTCGGCGGGTAGACTGGGCTGCCCGTTTAACCCTTTCTCCTCTACATACCTGAGGCTGAAGCACGAACGGAAGGAGATGCAGCCAGAAAATAAAAAAAAAAATCATTATTTCACAGATTCAACCGAAAAATGCAAAATCCAGCATCGGAATTTAGAAAATAGTATAAGGAAGAAGATGGATGCTGATGAAGGGAAAAAATGCTGAAGAAAGATGAATCTATTTATATCACTTCGTGTGATCGCTGGTTTTCGCTCTCGCCGTCGCTTGAAAACACGATGAAAGGTGAAGGACTGAGGGAGGACGCCGATCTGCCGTTGATTCCCTCTCTCCATCGTTCACCAGTTCACGTGACAATCTACAAAGGAGAAAGACGAAGAACTAAGTGACAGAGAGGGTTGAAGCACGACTGGCGTGGCGACGTCACGAACACAACAGCGACAGCATAAGCACAACAGAGTGGAGAAGGTAGAAGGAAAGCCGTGAACTGTGGTGGGAGAAGGCAGCGCCGAAGGGTGCGCTGGGCTGGGGTGGGGGCTGAAGCTGAGCTGGGAGGGGATGAAGTGAAGTGAAGTAAGAAGGCAAAAGTTAGGGTGTGCACTTTGCAGTTTATTTTTATGTTGAAATTTAAAAACCATTAGCAGGTATCAAACCGTGGACGTAGCATTTAAAGTGTGACTCATTTGCAAGGTTATCAAACCTGGACCGGTGACTGAACCGGATAAGGTAGTGGGTTAAAGATCAGTGGGTCAGACCGGAGTCAAACCGGGGGTCAAACCGGTAAGGAATAAAAAAATAAAAAAAAATACAATTCCAAATAAAAAGTAAAAAGAGTAAACACCATTACTAACAATTCACAAACTAATTATATACTTTTTAACTTATCTAGCATCCAAAATATCGAAATATATTGATATGATAACAAAATATTTTCTCTGTAACTCTTTAACATCCTTACATCCAAACTAATAATCATCAACTACAAAATTAACATTAACATCATCTAAATTTGTAAGTATTGAGACATTAGGAGGTAAAGCTGCATGAGCAATATCATCATTTAAAGATGAGGGGCCAGCAATGTGCATATCTGCATCACCTATACATGTAAAATAAATTAAAAAGTAAAAACATGGTTAATTAAATTCGTAAAGTAAAAATGTAACTAAGCTTGATCAATGCAAAACAATCAAACATAGTTATAAACCTCCATAATCCCTTGCAATTTGTTCAAGTTCAATATCTGCCTCTTGTGGATTATCAAATTCAGGGATTGGATCTTCTTCAACCACCCAATGATCCAATTGATCAATTGATTCATAATCAATCGGATCATATGTTTTAGTCATCTTTTTCAATGTATTCCTACAACAACAAAATAAAAGAATAATATAATCAGTAATGAAATATGTTTATTAAAACTATAAAAGCATGCATAAGATAATTATATTTGTTATCTATACTTTAATCTTAGATTGTAGTTTGTGAAAACCAAATCATTAAGCCTTTCATGCTCTAATCTATTTCTTCTCTTAGTGTGGATGCGTTCAAATAAACTCTAATTTCTTTCACACCCAGAAGAGGAAGAAGTTTGGCTTAAGACACGTATAGCAATTCGCTGCAACTCTGGCACTGAACCCCCATAATATAACCACCACTCATATGTATAATAAAGTAAACAACATTTAGTTCATATTTAAATATGTATTGATGTGTGAATTCAAATATCAAACTAAATGTACTTACGAGGCACAAGTTTTTGCGCGGCCTTATCACATGAAACTCTTTCAAATGATTCCTTGCGATCACAGTAGATACTAAGTTGTTGTATCATTACAATATAGTGGTCCATATCTTCAGGTGAGCTAGACTCAAACACATCAATCACCGATTGCAGTAATCTATGCTTCCTCACAAAGTCAGGACTATACAAGAATGCAGGATTGAACATATACGCTGCTGTATGAAGCTGATTCTTCAAATGCTTATTCCAACGAGATTGAAAGATGTTTGTATAAGGCTTGTACAAGTACTTTTTCCCTTGAAACATATCCTTGATTGCATTTTTTGCCCTTTGCATGACTTCATAGACATAAGGCATTGAAGGCTTATCGTCTGAATCAACAATCTTGTCGCATCAGGACGCACAATTTCCTTCCAACCAGGTCTTTTCCTTAGCCAAGACAAGAATATCATATGATTATATGCAAATACTGTGATTTTCGATGCCTTTTTTGCAAGTTCAGACACATGAAGCATGGAAGCAGTATCTCTTAAAATAAGATTTAAACAATGAGCTACACAAGGAGACCAATAAATAGTTTTATATTTATCCTTGATCAATCTTCCACATGCCACATAATTTGCAGCATTGTCAGTCACCACATGCACTATATTTTTTGGACCAACCCACTCAATAACTTCACTGAATAATGAGAATAAAGTGTTGGCATCTTTAACCAAATCTGAAGCATTAACTGATTTCACAAACACCATGCCATGCACTGAATAGACTAAGAAATTAATTAAAGTTCGATGTCTCACACCAGTCCAACAATCAGCCATGAGGATGTATCCATTTTCTTTCCATTTAGCACGATGACTATCAATTAATAGTTGACATTCTTTTTTGCAATCTCTCAACAAACTAATCCTATATTCATGAAAGCTAGGAACCTTAAAACCAGGACCAATTGCAACAGCAGCATCAATAGCTTTTTGAAACAAAGGGCAGCTCAATGCATTAAATGGAATGCAATTCACAAAAGCCCATTCAGCAAAAGCCATCTTGGCATTATGTATTGCTTCTTGACTAGCCCATGCACTCTTGATACTTGGTTGCGAACCAAGGGTTGTCCTAGGTGCAAAATAATTGTCAACCCTTCCAGCCCCAGAAGTTGTCCTCTTTGACGCAATTGATTCCTCAATTACTATCTCTTTACTAGTCCCTTCTTCTACATTATGAACAGGCTTCTTCTTTGCACCCTCTATCAAAGAT
>JANTPZ010025739.1:0-13177 GCA_025593235.1 Vachellia pachyceras
AATAATAGGAAAAAACAATATATCCAGCATTTATTTTTTAGACATTATCCTATGACCTACAATTTTCATCGTTACTCTTTCGTATCCCCCTTTGGTACCTTACTTTAATATTTTTATGATTTTTCCATATCGAAGGAATATTAGATAATTTATTCCAACTACTTTAAAGAATGGCTATTATTGATGGACCAATCTATGAGCTCACTCAATACAAGTGTTCAACCCATATTAACAATGCTAGACATAAATAATAGAGTTGATGTGGTAGGAAAAGTACATCAATTGTTTGTCTTGCATTTTGAAGTACTAAACAAATACACACGAGACTTGCAAAAAACATAATATACAAACATACCGGTAGTGGGATGATAACCGCATGCACATACATTTCATGGCCAAGGGATCATTTTACATTTTTCTTGAAGATGCCTGGGACATAAGTGGAAGAAATCACATCAAGAAGAAGAGGGAATTGTAACAATACAGAGGGTTACGGGGACACTGGCAATGATAATAACATGAAGATAAGACCATGAGTATGTATGCTTTAGCATGAGAATAATGCATAAACAAAATGCCGCTATCATTGTCAAAATGGACAAAAAGAGTGTAGAAAGGCCTATGATCAACTTTCTTGGCAAGGATTTGAGGAAGTCTCCTTCAGCATAGCGTGAGGTTAAAACCCCTAAAAATGTCAGCACAGAAGATGTCGAAGAAAACAATGACAGCACATCTGAGATCATGAAAAGTATAAATAACTTGTCTTTCAAAAATATTGGATAGCCAGTATTTTGATCGTTCCCTCTTGGAACAGTAAAAGCCGCCTCAAACATGATGGTAACAATCAAAGCACCAACAACAGAACAAGAAGATGCAGTATCCTTCATCCATCTTTCTCCTGCATCCCTTAAATCCTTGTGAGTTTCTTTGAATATGTCTTCTGGTCGTTTACCATCACTATTTTGAGATACCCTTAGTCCAAGAGAAACCACGCTTTCAACTTCCTGTATGTATTTATTTCATAAAAATATATCAAATATTTATATAAGCATACATGCATGTATTCATATATATATATATATATATTTCTAACCTTGAACCATTGCATTTCTCTTTGCATATGAAGAGCTGCACCGGAGACGCGGTTAAGTTGGTTAGAAGGAGTCAGCTTGGCTGCCACATGCAGCATGCAGTGTCCAGAGGTATCTACCACGGATGCTACTAAATTCTTGAAGCGATACTTGTGGATTAGGTTGAAAACCTCAGCTTGACGATTTTTAATGGCACAGAAGAAAGTGTTCCAATTTCCTAAGCTTGGAGTGAACTGGAGTAATTGTGGGTTTGTTTTTGATACTTCAGACAAGAAATCAACAAGCCCTTCTTTGGCCGCAAGGTACAGTGCATGTATAACTACGCCATGTTGTTGCTTATCTAATAGAGGTGCCCTTTTGACAGAGTAGTTTCAGAATTTGAGAGACTCGTGCTTGCAGCAACTTGAGCTCATATATTTCCTTCACTCCTATATACATTCACAACTCATGTGTAACTATCTCTAGGCCGTGTTTATGAGATTTGAAAATGTGTAAGGTATGAAATTTCTAAAGGAAATTAATTTAGCATATGATTTGATGTACCTAACAAACTATAGACGTTAGAGATGAACAAGCGCAGTAGACCATGCCCTGTTGCAAGCAAAGTGTTAAAAATTCCTAAGTAATGCATTCTACCCACAACTATATCATGATGAATAAGAATTTAGATATAAGCCCACTATGTGTGAACATTTAGCACTCAATAGTTGCACAAGAGAGAATTTAATAGTTGAGGTTCGGAGATAAATTTTTACTTCATTTTTAAATCATTTGAGAGAATTTAGAAGTAAGCTTGGGTTTGTTACACACAAACGCTCTAAGTATGCATACCTTGAAACCTTCTATTGTCGCCTTCTTGTTGAATGTCCACCACATAAACATTATCATTTGTGGTTGATGGTACAGGTATAACTTCCACCGAAAAGAAAGAGAAGACAAATAAACAAAAATGACCGTCATTTAAGGTAAAACAGAAAGTAGTTAGAAGAAAAGGTGATTCACTTTTCTTTATTATTCATTGTTGCCCTTGTTTAATTCTACTTAATCACAAAACACTTAATCATGCACAAGCAAACAATTTTTCAATATGATAAACATCGTATTAATCTCCTCATTTCAATTTACTTCTTCCCATCCTTAATATAAGATATAACTCACTAATTAGAAGATATTAAAGAAATTACTCAATTACTATCTTCAATCTTTAATATAACGGTTACTTGAAAGTTGAATTTGGTTCTAAATGTAATATGCAATCTATTTTCTCTCCTAAATTTATCATGTATTCTCTAAAGTATTCTTATTGGTTATACATATTAAGTGAGTTCCAACCAAGGGCAGTCATGATTAAAAGTATTTTTAGAAAAATTATCTCATATTTATCACAAATAACTAACTTCTTTAATATACCCAAATTAGTTAAGTAGCTTTTATATTAAGGAATGACTGTCGTAGTTAATTATAGCATATTTTACATGATTTTTCTACAATATTTATGTGTATCATTAAATTATATATCGATTTATAACAACATAT
The DNA here is from genome assembly GCA_025593235.1 of Vachellia pachyceras. Taxonomy (NCBI): domain Eukaryota; kingdom Viridiplantae; phylum Streptophyta; class Magnoliopsida; order Fabales; family Fabaceae; genus Vachellia; species Vachellia pachyceras. Next base: position 2,628 of record JANTPZ010025739.1, read on the forward strand.
TAGTTTTAAAAAACAATAATTTTAGAATAAATGATAAATATAAATACTTTAAAATAATTTAGTAATTTCTTTAATCTCCAAAAATTTTGTCGTCTAAGTCTTGTATTAAGGACTACAAGTAGTATTTTATTTTGCTTTTGGGCATGCCATTACACTTGTTTCACAGGCCGCTGTACAGAAAGTAGGGAAACAAACTCGCACGGAGAAATCCAACTTTTCCAGAATCCAAGTTGACTTGCACTCTCAACTGCAGAAGGCAGGAATGCTATACTTGCAACCGGTGTCCAATTGGTGTGGTCTGCGGCAAAGATGATATCTTCGCATTGTTCAAGTAGATGCAGAGCAATATCTGTTTATTATAGTCATGGCAATATGAGAAATAACGAGAAGGAAAAACAAACAAACAAAATTTGATAGCCAATAATGTGAAGATGATATCTTCGCATTGTTAAAGTAGATTGACTTATAAGTTCTAGCTAGAGGGAAGCTACCGATATTTTGCTTTGTTGATATAGTTATGAACCCCTGGATCTACTGATCTTGTACTAGTTATCAATCAAATAATTAATAACCCTACCAAAAAAGCAAGGCATCAATGTGCTTTTATATATGTATGTAGGGCTAGGGAATTCGCCCATTAAGAGCTGGAAAGGTGGGTTTGATTACCAAGTTCACCAGCTTCGAAACATGCACGGAGAAGACGAGGACCTAGATAGCCATTTTGCGGTTTAAGGACATCCAATGGGGTTTCCTTATAGAGATAACGTCCCATTTCTTTCTGACCAGCACCGATAGCCGATGCAACAGGAAGATGATATCTCAAGTCTGGAATGCCAAGTATGTTTCTATTTTTATTAATCATGCATCTTGCAATTTGAGTGACTCCCGTAGATGCAGCAATTGCAAGTGGAGTAGAGCCATAATCATCGACTATTTCGAGGAATTCTGGCCTAGCTAATGTCACCAACTCCTCCACTAGTTCTGAATGTCCAAAAAGTGCAGCCACATGAAGAGGTGTTCCATTTGTAGCTGTAAGTTTTGCAGTCAAGGCACTTGGATGTTGGACAAGGAATTCTTTTGCTGCCTCCCTCTTGTCCTTACAAATAGCAGTGTACAAAATGCCCCCATCCAAAGAATTTTCTCCCGCTGAGTTCACTGTAACGAACAATTGATGTATATATCAGCAGGAGTAGTAATTAAGGTGTACAGGGAATATTCCAAGTCCCTTCAACTTTGAAACATTTGTACTTAAACACCATTCTTAGCTTTGAAAATATAAAAAAAAACCCCTCATTTACATTATTTTGAGACATTCTATCTGTTTTTTTTTGTAAATAATTAACACAGATGGCTCATTAGAATTTATGATCAAGCAATGTGTGCATATGACTCGAAGTTAAATAGAGATATTTGTATGCATTTTTTTTTCTTACATAAACCTCTTCATTAGTGCTGTGAAACCAATTTATAGTGCGAAGGCTTTTTATATTAATTAACTTTTTGATATAAGTATCTCCTAATTCAGCTGTTTTCTAATTACATAACTGTGAAATAAAAGCATGTAGAGTAATTACACAACTATGAAACAAAAAAAAATCTATTTTCTATTTTTTTTAATTTAAAGTAGTAAAATTTATAATTTAAGACATAAATAATATCAAAATAAAATTAAAAGAAATAAAGTTAAGATAACAATATTTTATGAACCACAATTTCAACAATTAGACATGAAAATTAGTCACATAATTTATAATTAGAAATAAGAGAATGTGGAAATGTTATTAATGCAATAAATAAAAATGATAGAATAAAATTTTATATTTATTCTCCAATTTTGCAGCTCGACGCCAAAGCTTATTAGTCACGGACCAACACGTGGGTCATGGGTCAGCCTACGAGTCACGGGCATGTTTAGCATGTTTTCGTTTTTTCAAATAGATCAAATTACAACAACAGATTTTTAATTTAGTCTTGAAAAGTAGTTTGTATGTAGAGAGCTGCATAACAAGTTTGATAGTGAAACTGGAAAAAATAAAGATTCAAGGAGTGAAATATGTATGTGTGTCTTTATATAGCACAAAAAATAACCAGAAATAAGTGTTTCTTTAAAATGATTTCTTCTAAAACCTACACGAAAAGAGAGTTGTTATAATATAATTATTAGATATAGTGGAAGAAAAATTAGGTTTCAATAATATTTTTACTTTTCACATCTTTAGATTTTTATGTGGTATACGATTAACAAGAAAATAAATTTAAAAATAAATATCTGATAAAAGGATTTATTTTTTAAACTTGGAATTAAATACAGGAAGAAAAAAATGTCAGAAACAAAAATAAAAGAAAATAATTTGACAAGCCTAAACTACAAAACCTTTTAAGCCCTCAACACTAATAGATTGATCCCAAAATAGCACATCCAAATTATAGGAAAACCCATAGAGGCCACTATTGAAGAATTTATACTTTCCAGCCTTTTCTTTTTTGTAGTATGTAAATAAATTGTGAATATGGTTCAAGTAGAGCCAATCCTTTTAGTTCCGCCTCCTTTTTTTTAACACTAAATCACAAGCTCAACCATCGATGAAAGGGGCAAAGTCCCGGTTTTGCTGGCTCAAAGAGTAATGCAGGGTGAGTTTTGTGTGTGCAATTAAGGTTACCAGATGGCTTGTCGTCGAAGAAGTCATGGAGAATGAGCCAGGCAGCTTTGGCTTCAAGGACTCCTTCTATATGAAGGCGAGCCTCAGGCGAGCATGAGATGCGCAAGATGTTCAATGCTTCTTCGTTTTTTTTCCACCAGGAATCATCTTGAGGAGTTGTATCAGCAATCACTTCCCAAAGATGGTGAACTATCAGATAGTTTTTAACCAAATTAAACCACTCTCCAGAATTCTCTTCCGTAAGTGGCTCTATAACTCTGCCGTTATAAACACACGTCTGAGCCATAACGCGCTCAATCTGCAATTGGAGAGTGTGTTGAGAAGTGAAGGCAGTTTCATGAGGGAAAATAACCAAGTAAGTGCAGCCGAAGCCATATCTGACCATTTGTAAAGATATTTCTACATATATAAAAGACAGTTAACATAGAAATAAAATCATGATAACGTATCAGACCATTCTTTTCCTTTTTCTTTTGGCAGAACAGAGAAACTGATAAAGTGAAAAATAAAACGATAATACAAAGAAAATAAGAGCAAGCATACAGTCATGTACCAATAAGCAACACTAATAATCAAGCTTGCAAGTTGACTCGCTGAGTCAGCAGAGTTTGTGTTTTTTATGCGTGAAAATCGATTCAACTCGAACTTGACTCAAATCGTTGACCTCGCAGTTGGTCACCCGAGTTGGCCGACTTGAGAAAGTTTTTGTTGGACTCAAGAGAAACAACTCTCAAATCCGAAATGATCTACTAAAGAATTTACAAGACGTGTAGAACTTGCCTAAAAGACACTTGTAGATCTGCAGTTTCCAATCCTCTTCCCTGTTAAGTTCTCCAACGTCGTTCTTCCATACAGTTCATCTTGTCACTTCCTGTTGTCTTTGATTAATTTTCTATCGATTGAGCTTTAAGAAGAAAGAAACAGCCGAAAGAAAAGACAGAACTTCAGAAAGAAAGAGTGGGAAATGAAGCTAGGGGAGAGTGGGAGAGAGAGAGCGAGAGGACAAGTGAGAAACTCAAGGTCAACGAATTTTCTGATTCCATTCCCATCAAATTATATATCTGTTCAAAGTCCAGTGGGCCTGCTCGTGCAATGGACCCAAAGAGGGCTCTTGCATGTCCCTTCTTAGATACGGGAGGACAAAAAAGATTACACGCAAGAGGCCCATCAAGTATTCTTTGGATTTTGCCAAAGGAGCTTGGCACAGATGATAAGGAACTGAACCCAACTGGGTTCGATTCCCTTTGCCGTCGTGAGGACTCCTTTGGTAGGCGATCTCGTAAATCCTTTGTAAGTGTTTAAAGAGCCCTGAGGTCAGGCCCTGGCCTTGGTGGGGGACCGGTGCCAAACCCACCTAAACTTTTATGTATAAAAAAAAGTATTCTTTGGATTTTAATCAGAAAATTCAATAGTGTAGGAGATTTGAAGACAAGAGACCAAAGAGCCTCCTCTACTCAATTTATTCATGTACAGCTAAGAATGCTGCAAAACTCTCAAACCATCTGGCTTATGCAAGAGACCAAAGAGCCTCCTCTACTCAATTTATTCATGTACAAATGGTCACTAATAGAAACAAATGAATAGTTCCAAACCTAAACAAAAATAAAGCAGAAGATGTCTGTGAATCCACCAATTATTATTTTTTGGTAAAATACCAACTACTAATATTATTAGTGTTAATGCCCAACTATAAGGGAACATCCCTATCAACTTTATGAAACAAAAATAAAGTAATACTTACATTGTAATCTTAAAGAAGACACTTGATTTTCAATAGATCCCAAGAATTTCTGAAATTTTAGTTTAGTATTGAAGGACAAGAATGGAATTGCGTTATGATGATAAATGACCAAAATGTTTCCTTCTTATTTTTTTTCAAAAAATGGTTTAGACCTACGATTCATTGGCATAACCAAAGTTTATATTGACCACCAAGCTATGAGACAAATTTAATTGTATAGTACACATATCTATATAATAAACTTGATTCCCAAACCACTCTTGCTTATTACAACATAACGTGGCGTGTTCAAAAAAATAACTTGACAATCTTACTATGCTTGCTTGTAATTTTTCTTACGAGAACTTATTCTTTTTATTTCTTAGCGAGCATGAGATGCACAAGATGTTCAATGCTTCTTCATTCATTTGCCTCCAGGAATCATCTTGAGGAGTTGTATCAACAATCACTCCCCAAAGATCGCGAACTATCAGATAGTTCTTAACCAAATTAGACCACTCACTGTATATACTTTCAGGAGCTCATGCACTAATTGGGTGTATAACTCTGTCGTTATAATAACATATCTCTGATCCATATCTGCAATTGGAGTGTGTTGCGAAGTGAAGGCAGTTTCATGAGGAAACATAACCAAGTGCGTGCAACCGAAGCCATATCTGACCATTTGTAAACATATTTCTACATATATCTATAAAAGACATATTAACATAGAAATAAAATCATTATAACATGTCTGACCATTCTTTTCCTTTTTCTTTTGGCAGAACAGAGAAACTGATTACGTGAAAAATAAAATAAGAATATAAAGAAAAATAAGAGCATACAGCCATGCACCAACAAGCAACAACACTAATAATCAAGCTTGCGAGATGACTCGCTGAGTCAACAGAGTTTGCGTTTTTATGCATGGAAATCGACTCAACTCGTTCATAAATTCAGACGTGACTCAAACTCGTTGACCTCGCCATTTGCGACCCGAGTTGGCCGAGTTGAGAAAGTTTTTGTCGGACTCAAGGGAAACAACTGTTAAAAAAAAAAGGTAAACTGAAATCACCAATATTATTTTTACTTGTGACTTCATTCACTTCAATCAAGCCCAAAGGAAAAAGAGTAAGAACGGAGAAAGAAAGAAAGTAACGAGCCTTGAAAGAGGAAAGGGAGTGGAAATGAAGTTGACACATGAACCACTCTGTGGGCCAAGAGGTTTGAATTTATGGAACCAACGAACGCTTGGTAGAGTTGGCAAGTGCTACTACCATCATTCTTCAGGGTGAGGGTTTGAACCCGAGGAGTGACAGTCGTGATAATTAACGCAACCTCAAAGAGGTTGTCCCATCGGTACCTCGCTACCACCGTAAAGTCTCCTCGCGGGGGGTCCGGATTAGTCTGGGGCGGGCAATGAATCCAAGATACCTCAAGATACCGGATGGTTTATAAAAAAAATGGAGCCAGCTCATGCTCCCCTTATCGAGAATCTGGGCTTTATAAATTACATTCATCCCTCGAATCCATTGGAGGTAGCAGCGTCAGATCTGGGGCCTTTACAGGAGAGCTTTGAATTGAGACTTCAGCGAACGAATGGCAGCTGGCTCTGTTCCAATTCTAAATGTGAAAATGAATGTGGTTTCAGAATCCACCAATCTGATGATGATTTCTCAAATTAAAGCCAAAAAGAAGAAAAATAAAAAACGTTTGCTCCTAATGCTTTTGATGAACTCTGATTTTGAAATTGCTTTGCTGGGGCCTGGGTGTAAGTGCTCCATGCTGCAGAATGTGTAGAGCTTTGTATAGAAGCTAACGGGAAGTTAGGAGGGGGTGACCAGGCTTGTTTGGCATTCTATTTAAAAAAGTTAAGCGTGCGTTCAATAGTATTTTTCGTAAAATGAGATTATCTTCTTCACACATTTACTTCGTAAATGGTAAAAGTATTTTTTTACCGCATTGCTAAACGAACCCAGAACTTTTTAGAAAGAACAGTAAATTTTTGTACAAGTTAAATGTGAAATTTGGGAAGTTGCTTCTTCAAGAAAAGTCTAAAGTATACTTTTAATCCTTTATATTTGCGTCAGGTTTTACTTCAATCCTTTAAGTTTAAAAAGTACATTTTTAATCCCTCAAACTTAACGCTCTTTTAACGGAAGTTGTTGACTCATCAAATTTAATTGATAAATGTGCAATAAAAAGTTGACAAAACAGACTCATATTTTAATTTTAATTTAATAAAATAATAAATTTGATATTTTAAATTAGATAAAATCAAAAAGATTTAAAATAAAAACAACTATATACAGTGATGCTAATCATTTCGATCATCAATCAAATCTTTTTTTTATTTTAAATATTTTTTTATTTTACACAATTTAAAATATCAAATTTATTATATTATTAAATTAAAATTAAAATGTGAGTATGCTTTGTCAAGTTTAATTGCATAGCCATCAATTAAATTTGATGAGTTAGTAATTTCTGTTAACAGAGATTAACGGGGTTAAATTTGAGGGACTGAAAGTGCACTTTTTAAACTTAAAGAGTTAAAGTGAAACCTGACGTAAATATAAACGACTAAAAGTATACTTTAGTCTCAAAGAAAATTATAGCTATACTTCCAAATATTTCAAGCCACATATATTTGAAAAATAATACCTACCTATAAGTAAACCCCAATAAAGCGTTGGTGGGCCCACCGGTGGATTTTAAAAGCATTGGTATTGGGGCACCAATATTTCTCAATGTATATTACAAAAATTAAATATAAATATATTAGTGAGATCTCATACTAAATCTGAATTGAAATTTATGAAGTTTATATTAAATATTACCATGTTCGTATTGAATTTTACTATGTCATTTTTTTTATTTTGATTTATCCTCTTATATAATTTTACCAATTCTGGATTAGAATTTTCTAACTTTATAATAGGGATCACAAAGTTTGTATTAGGTTTTACCAAGCCATTTTTTTTGTTTTAACTCATTCTCTTACCAAAATTTATCAAGTCTGAATTCTAATTTACCATCTTCGTGTTAGGGATTACTACGAAGTCTGCAAATTTCAATCCAAACTTAGCAAAATTATATAAGATTATTAATCAAAACAAAAAATGATCTAGTAAGAGCCAACACGAACATGGTAATCCCTAATATGAAGTTGGTAAATTCCAGTTTAGAATTAGTAAAATTCTATAATATATTGATAACCATTGATCCAATGCTTTTAATATTTAAAGACAACAGTTGTAACAACTAATCTCACAAAAATTTAGGATATTGAACATCAATGACAACATCCGTTTGACAAATAACAACTTTAACATATTAAATAAAAATAACAATTAACTAAGGGTATTGAGATATAATTAAAAATATAAATTGTATGTCAAGGAATGGCTATTAAATAATGAAATATGTCTTAAATTAATAAAAAAAATTAAGTTTACTTTTACCTGAATTCTCTCTCTTCAACCTTACAAATTAGTTTTATATCTCCCGCTCTTTTGTGAGAACTTGATAAAGGTATGGTGAAAAAATCATTAATACTCCTCTTATCCTATTTATATATAAAAAGGGGAATGCTTTATTTGATTCCATTCATAAATTATTTTATTAAATTTTTTATTAGAATTTAAAATTCTACCATTTATTTATTATATATTGAATTTATTTACACATATTACAGTGAATATTAAATAAAGATAAGTTGAAAAGTTGAATTTTAAAGTAAATTTAATAAAACTTAATTTTTTTTAATTTAAATAAAACCTGTTGTAATTTTTTATTTGTAGTTTTTGTTTAATAGTATGTGTTGAGGAATTCGTTGAAAGAAATAAATTTATGAATTATGAGATGTTTTTACGAATTTTAAGATATTTTTTATCTTAATTTACATATATCATTAAAAAATCATTTCTAAATATGCACGGGATTATTATATAAAAATTCACGTGCGTGAAGGGGCGCGTGATGTCACGTGCTTCCTCGGATACCCTTATGAAGAGAAGAGTGCCAGTTGGAATCCAGTCCCTCCTCACAATTATATGCCATCCAGACTGTCATCAGCGTCTCGCGCACGCTTCCGCCTTCTTTGACTCTTAATTTCAACTCATTTGAAATTCCAATATAAAAGTAAGAATGGCTTCGTTTAGAAACCTGTTAAAAAAATGGACACAGATTCTGAGATACTTTATATGAGAGGAATTTTGTCTCGATTTACGTGAGAATGGATTTTGGGAGCTAAAACGGCATTCCTAACGGAATACCAAACGCAGCCAATATGTTTATATAATGGATTCAAAATTTTAATTCTAACCAGATTCATTTTTTATTTATTTTCAAAAATATTTGAATTTACATTTATTGTATTCCTGTTTTGATTTCATATGCATTCATTACGGAGACCAATGCCCTCAAACAGCCGAACTGGACATAGGTTGGAATGCTTTTTGTTCGGTAGCCCCATAATATTTTATTAGATGAATTTATAGCATTTCAGAAAATTTTAGTGTTATTATCAGCTTTTATTGAATTTAATTATATTAATTATTATTAATAACTATTATATGAAATTAAATTCAATTAAGGTTATTCTTAGAAGAGATTGAGATTTGTATAAAAAAAAGAAGAGATTGGGATCAGAACATAAATTTAAATTAAATATATTTATCAACATAATTTTAAATTCAAATTAGTAAATTTAAAATTTTGAGTTCAAATTAGTAAATGAGTTTAAAATTTAAATTAAAGATCAAACTCAAATGTATTTATTATATTATTATTATTATTATTATTATTATTATTTTATCATATCATCATTATACCTCCTTCAATATCCCCTCACGCCACCAACCATTGGAGGATCCCATTTTCTAATCATTAAAGTCACGCCACCTGGAGCTTTATTCAGCCATAAATTCACAAAATCCCCAACCATTCAATTCTTCACAAATATTGAAAAAATATTAAGTGTAGAAAAAAATACTTAAAGGTACTTGATGAAAAAAATATTGAAAAAATTATAAGGTGATAGATGAATAACAAATCAATTTATAATATTGAGTGTTAGTGAAAAAATGTTAGATATAACTTAATTAGTTTTGTTATTATAGAAGTATCTGTCTATTTTGCTAAAGTATGCTATGATTGTTTGCGTTCGATATTATTATCTCAAATTTTTAATATAAGATCCAATTGAATATTTTTTAGAGATGATATATATTCTGAAATACGTATATGCATAATTAAATTATATATATAAATTTAATAAATCAAGCAAATAAATCTAAAAATGAATAATGTATGATATTATTTAGCCTTTTAATTTTTTAAAAAAAGAATTGAAGCTTATATTAAGAATCAAAAGTAGTAATATTCAATGCAAACTATTAAAAAAGACTTTTGGTGTGAGCAATTAATTGGGAGAGTTTAGGAAACAAAATTACTCCCTCCAATATATATATATATTGAAGCAAGTTATAAGATTCATTTTTGTCTAAAAATAAGATTCAATCGGATTTATTTCTAAATTTATAAATTTTTTAAACTAAATCTTCTTGTATATATTAATAGAGTGTCGATCAAAAATGAAAATGATTAAACAAATATTTTAAAAAAATCAACAGTTTTTGTCTTTACCTTGTTATTTCTTTTCCGGTTTGTTAAACTTTTTCCGATGCGAACGCGGTAGTGTGCTTGCTTTCCCGATGGTACACGTAAGTCGAGATAAAACCATCTTGAAATTTGTAAAAACCATTTCGAAATTCATTAAAACCATCTTAAAATCCATAAAACCACCTTGAAATCCGTAAAGCACCTTGAAATTTGTAAACTCATTTCTCCCAACAGACTTCTCAAATATACAGTGTTATCGTTGATATGATTGATCAGTTTTCAAAAATTGACGCCACCCATCTGTTGATAACGGTGATAAGAAAAATTAATGTCTCGGCAGTAGAAAAATATTTTTACATAAATCGAGATAATTATATAAAGAAGATTATCTCATTTTACAAGAAATATTATTAATTATATTTTTTTGATATAAGTTAAACGTTATCAAACACACCAGTAAGTATACGAAGTGATTATGATACCTTTATGGGCGTATCTGGGAAACGGGCTGGCCCGCCAACCCGCGGGCCAGCCCGCCCCAGCCC
>JANTPZ010025742.1:0-10260 GCA_025593235.1 Vachellia pachyceras
TAGGAAGTTGAGAAGCCAAAGAGCCCATTGGGAAAGACCATCAAGAGAGGTTTAAATCCTAAGAAAAAGCTAAATAGACAAGGTAGCAAAACTCTCTAACCTTAAGCTAAATTGCTTTGAAAATGTGTATGAATTTATGCATGACTTGTATTGAAAATTTATGATGATTGAAAGTGTGAATATATGCTTTTGTGTGCTATGGCCATATGCATTTAATTGTTGCATGTTGCACTTTTTTGAATTCACACTTATATTGAAAGTTGTCATGCAATTTTATAAAGTGTGTTGGAAAGTTTTGCTATTGAGATTTCCAAAAATCTCATTATCCCCCCAACCAACCATGTAGGTACAAGCTCAAGAAAAGGGTAAGAGTAAAATTATGGATGAATGAAGATGATGCTCTTGCTTATGGAATATTATGTGGCATAATTGGAACTCTATATTTGAATATTGATGTAGTTATGTAATCTTATACCTCTACTTGATAAAGTGAGTGGATAAATGTCAATATATGCATGAGAATATGCTAAAATGCTAAGGAATTTTAGATAAGTAATCATGCATTTCTAGAGCTTTAATTTTAACCAAAAAGAGATTTGGTAAATTTTTAAAGAAAAGTTTTCAAGTAAGGGGGTTCCAACAACACTAGAATCTGCCCTATTTCAAGCGAGGATGAAAAATAGCAAACGAAGTCCAAACTACTTTGAAAATTTCCAGTTAAATACTACACATCTAAAGCTTTAAAATGAGCCAAAGTTTGTTAAATTTGGATGTGTATATAAGGAGTTACGATTTTCCAAAGTTAAAAGAAAAATCTGGAAAACTGGAAAGTTACCAATGAACAGTGATTTTTACGGATTAAACTGTATCATATGGGTAGGTTTTGGAACCAGTGAGTATTTTTCCCCTGTGGATCACTTTATAAGCTTCAAATAGAAAGTTGAACAACTCAATTTCAATTTTTCTAGAATCAGTTATGATTTTTCAAATTTGGGCCAGAAATCTGGAAATTGACCAAATGAACAGTAACACGTTTTTGAAAATTTTCAAGTTCACTTCTTTGGTCAATTGAGTTATCCAAGGCCCTAAAGTGGTTCAATAGTGATCTAATATGATGTTTATAGGGGAAAATAAGGAGTGTTACACCAACCTTAAGTTTCTCACAGGTTTACAATAAATAATGGCTCAAAGAACTCTCTCTTAAGAGTAGATAAGAAAGTATTGAAGCGCAATGAATATAATCAGAATTTTCAGAGAATAATTTGAACGTAATGACTCGGAAGTTGTTCACAGTGTTCATCTACTCTCTCCATCTTGAATGCTTGTTCATTTATAGTTGGAGAGAATTAATTAGCCGTTGGAGACATTAATGTTTCTGTTACACTCATCTTTGTTCTTCATTAATGTGCATTAAATGCATCCAAGCTTCGCTTACGTTTGAGCAACAACATCAGTAATTGTTGAAGCGACACCGAAGGCAAAATGGGTTGTACCCATACCCTATTCAATAAGTCCAACGTTAAAGCATTTATGAGAGAAGTTGATATTTGAAAAGTCGTTACACAAATAAGGAAAGATTTTGCAGAGCGAAGGCATAGTTATCAGACTTGTAGCTATCAGATAAAGTGATACTCGAGAATTATGCTTCAATGATCAAGTACTGCAATGTTAATTTCAAAGAAAAGCTCAATGCTTTTGCTAAATGCTAAAGCACAGATGAAAGTATTTGAAAAATGATCTCGATGCTCAAGCATTAAAACATAGTGCTTCCAGTAATATCAATGATGTGTGATAGTGCTCGAGCATAGGAAAGAGTTTTGACAGTGAAAAGAGTTAATGCTGGAGCATTGGTTGTAATATCCCTGTTTTTCCGCTAACTGATATAAAGGCTAAATCAGTAATTATGAAATAAGTTAAGGCCCATAGATGAGAAGTATAGGGAAAGAGGAAGTAAATGGAAAAGAGAGACCGATGGAAGTTTAGTCTTAAAGGTCTTAGAATTTCAAAGTATAATGACCAAGATAAAATGGTCATTATGTATGAAAGGTCAAGGGCATAAATGTCCTTCAGATATAAAGACTAAGGGCAGTTATGGAATTTTGAAAAATAGTAGTAAAAGTAAGGGCATTTTGGTAATTTGACCAAAAAGTCAACAAAAAAGTTAAAGTTGACTAAAAATCAGGAAAATTCAAAGATGTCCGAAAGATAGAGCAGAACTAGCGAATCAAAACCGTGTGTCACGAATTTTTGAGATTCGACCTAAATTTTTATTTATAAAATTTCGATGGTTAAATGGCCAAAAAATAATTGTTTAAAGCATCAAAAGGTCTTAATCTGCTAAGTTCAGGATATGGGAAATTAAGGTGAATTTTATAGTATTTAATAAAATTTCTATCCAGTATCAGGTAAAGGCGATTTTCCAAATCGGAGAGGAAAAGACCCGAAAACCCTGGAAAAGGAATATTCTTTAAAAATTAATTACCGACAATCCGGGAAGCAATTTGAGGAACGGAAAAGGGCTAGAGTATCCGTGAAAATTCTAGAAATTTTTTGTGCACTAAAGTTAAATTGCTTATTGGTGGCACGTTTTTCGGTATTTCGTCAGGGGCAAGGAACCCTGTTGAATTTTGAGCAGCTCCCCGGGCATCTTGGGGAATAGAAATCTCACCACATGAGTAAGGAATATGTGGAGATGAAAAGAGCAAGAAAATATCTCTAGAAAAGTAAAAAGGAAATTACTGGAATAAAGTTATTTTACCGATATAAGTTGTAACCGGATCAAGTAACTAGATAGTAAATGGTTCAGTTGGTCTAACTAAGTCATTAAAGGGTAGTTGCAAGCATTAAATAAAACTTTGACCAAGCCACAATAGGATGACAAGTGGCAAAATCTTAGTCCATGAATTCAAAACTTGGTTACCAAGAAAAGATCACAACCATTCAAGATTTTGAGAAGAGTTTTATGAAGCTATTTTCCTCTCTCTCTCTTCCATTTGTGGCCGCCACTTCTCTTCTCTCCCAAGGGCTGAAATTTTTGCCATTTTCAAGCACCAAGAAGAAGAAGAAAAGCTTCCATACTCAAGGTAAGTCATCCAAACATCCAAACCAACATATTTTCTTAAGCTTTGCAACTCCCTCTACAATCCTATCGGTTTGTTTTCTTGAGTAAATCCCTCTTTTGGAAGATGAAAAGATAAGGTTTCAAGTTATGAAAATGGAAAAGAGAGGGGTTTAGAGGTAGCAAGTGGTTGCAAAACACTCATTGGGTGTTAAGGAGTAAGTTGATGCATGTATTTGGTTGTTTTGGTGGTTGTATGAAATTTTGGGAAGCTCAAAATTATGGGGAGATGCTGTCCAAATTTCGTTTTGCATGGGGAGAGTTGTATTTCAGTTAGATATTGCATGGAAAGTGGTTTGGAGGCAAGGATAAGCAAGTATACATGAATAAAGTTTGAAAATCCAAAAAAAACCCTATTATTTTGCTGATTTTCAGCAGCCGAGAAAAATAATAGGAGGATTGTGATTTTGATGGTTTTAATGCTTCCAATAGCTTTAGAATGAAAAATTGTGTAGGGTAAAAGTGAGAAAAGGATTTGGGAAGTATTTGAAATCATAAGAGCAAGTTTCAAAGTTTTAAGGGTCTTGAAAGAGCAATAAATGGAATATTGCGCTTTTGTAGTTTTCTTGCCTGGTTGATGGCTAGAAATTCATGAGTATATTACTATGTGATGTTTAGGAAGTTGAGGAACCAAAGATCCTATTGGGAAGCTTTAAAGCCCAAGAAAAGCTAAAGAGACAAGGTAGCAAAACCCTCTAACCTTAAGCCATGTTGCTTTGAAAATGTGTTGAGCTATGCATGACTTGTATTGAAATTTATGGTGATGGAAGTTTGAATATGTGCTTTTGTATGCTATGGCCATATGCATTTAATTGTTACATGTTGCACTTTTATGAATTCACACTTATATTGAAAGTTGTCATGCTAATTTATAAGTGTGTTAGAAAGTTTTGCTATTGGGATTTTCCAAAATCTCATTATCCCCCACAAACCATTTTAGGTACAAGCTTAAGTAAGGGTAAGGGCAAAGTGGTTGATGCTTAAAGAGAGCATTATGTTATGCTTTTGTTGATGGAAGTTGTGTAATATGTTAAGCATGTTTGTGGTCATGTAAATATAAACCTTTACACGAAAATTAATGAACCTCTACATGTAAATTAATGAAAATTAATGAACCTCTACATGTAAATATACACCTCTACATGAAAATTAATTTTGGTAAATTTGGATGTGTAGGTAAAGAGTTATGGTTTTCCAAATTTAAGGGAAAAATATGGAAAAAGAAAGTGACCATTTGAACAATACTTTTTCACGGAATTAACTGTATCAAATGGGCAAGTATTTGGACCAATGAGTATTTTTTTCCCCTGTAGATCACTTTATAAGCTTCATTTAGAAATTGGAACCACTCAATTTCAATATTTCTAGAATTAGTTATGAATTTTTAATGTTAGGCCAGAAATCTGGAAAATTGACCAAATGAATAGTAATTCATTTTTGAAATTTTCAATTTCACTTCTTTGGTCAAATTGAGTTATCTAAGGCCTCAAAGTAGTTCAATAGTGATCTAATATGAAGCTTATAGGGGAAATAAAGGAGTGTTACATTTGGTGGTATCAGAGAAAGGTTTTGGGCATCCTTATGCATTGATGTTGCGTGATTATGTGGTAATTATTTTTGTAAATGACATGTGCTAAGTGTTTTATTGGTTATGCTTTAAGTCTGAATAAGTGATTGATTTATCTATGCTTTGAAATGAATGTGAATATTCAAGCATGGGTAGTAATAGCATAGAGGTAACACAATCACTTGATCCTAAGTATGAGGAGTATGATACGCATACCTCGAAGGTGAGTTTACACTCCGAGCCTTCAGTCAATGATGACGATCCTCGTGAGATAGAGAGGAGGTCATTGAAGAGGAAGAAAATCCAGAGATAGAATCACCAATATCAAAGGAAGACAATCAACAAGATAAGACAGTTATGCCTAAAGGAAAGCTTCCAATGAAGAAAAGATTGATAGAGCATTATTGGTTAAAGGAAACAATTGTTGCAAAACCGATAAGAGTGGTTAAACCAGCAAGGGAGGGTCCCCTAAAGAAGGAACCGTCCGAGATAGGGTCTAAGGTTATGGAGTCAGTGACTCGAATATAGCAATAGACATAGGAAAAGAGACCGAGTCCAAGACTAAGGAAGAGTACGCTTTTAATCTCAGTAGAGAAATCCATCTACGTAGTACTTTGCGGATGCAAGAGAGTCAATTGCGGGAGTCCACTGCCCTGAGAGGATGCAGTTTCCTTATGTCATGGATAGCGAGGGCTAGGGAAGCGTATGAGCTGGAGCAGTTTTTTCTGAGTGCAGCATCAGATTATGAATGGTTAAGTGCAGTAATGATAACCATTCCATATCCAGAACTCCAAAGAGCTGCGGAGCTTTATATTTTATGTTACCCTATCCCTAGCTTTTCTGTTTTCTTAGCAAGGCTTGAGGCCCTTGTGTTTGAAATGTTTTCGGATGATTAGAGGATAAGACTTCCGTAGATGCTAGACGTGTGATAAATGCTAGGATGTTATAACCGTAGGAGTGATATAAATATTAGGATTGTGGTATGTACAAAAGATGCATATGTGAGATTGAAAGTATGGTGTGTTGTTTGCTTAGTATAACGGTGAGATTGAAAGTTAAGTATTATATTAATATAGCTGTTTATTTCAAGGATTGAGAGATCAAAATGGTGAGAACATGCAGAACCTAAAATGTTGAAAGACAACAGGGTCAGGCCAGACAGGGCGACCCGATGAAAGAGATACTGCTAAGACTCACCGAACAGGGTAATGGAACAGCTAAGAGAGAACTAGGCTCACCAAGAGCAAGAAAGGATAGGCAGACAGAGAAGCTACCATATAGGCAGCAGTAGCAGCATCCTTAGCTTCTCAGAACCAAAACATTCACCAGCCTCCTCCTCAACCAGAACCCCATCAAATCCCGATGCCTCCCCCAGCTCCAGTTAGGGTAGAGGATCATGTCTAGTACTGGGTTAGTAAGTTTTGCAAACATAACCCACCCATCTTTGAAGGATCCTTAGACTTCCAAGTCGCAGAAAAATGGATAATGTGACATGACAAGATATTTAGAGTAATGAGCTGCCCCACAGAAATCAAAGCTCAGCTAGCAATATATAAGCTGGAGCATGAAGCTGATAAATGGTGGAGGAATATTGAATTGATTTTACAGGTAAGAAATATGCAGTAACTTGGGAAGTTTTTCTTGAACAGTTTAATGAGAAGTATTTTCCCAAGTCGGTGCAGGATGAAAAGGAAGCAGAATTCTAGTGTTGAGGCAGGAAGACAAAGAGTCCTTTAATGAGTACTTAGCTAGATACCTACAATTATCTAGCTACTCAACCTATCTCCAGCGGACTCATGATGAGAAATACTAAGATACGGAGACAGAGGCAGAAAGATGTTTAAGAAATGGATGTCAGGGATACATGGTATTCTTCTTAGTTGAAGTTGAAGTCAAAGAGTCTCTTAGTGATATTCTGGTAGTTAGAGAGTTCCCGGAAGTATTTCCAGAGGAAAATAGCGGACTGCCTCCTAAAAGAGAAGTAGAGTTTGATATTGATCTAGAACCTGGGACTAATCCAATTTCAAAGACTCCATAAAGAATGGCTCCAAACGAGATGATAGAGTTAAAGAAGTAGATAGAGGAGCTATTAGAGAAGTGGTTTATTAGACCCAGTGTTTCACCTTGGGGAGCCCCAATTCTCTTTGTGAAAAAGAAGGATGTGAGTCTTCGGTTGTGTATTGACTACCTTGAGCTGAATAAGGTGACAGTTAAGAACAAGTATCCATTTCCTCATTTTAATGATTTATTAGATCAGTTGAGTAGTGCCAAAGTATATTTAAAGATTGATCTTAGATCAGGCTATCACTAGATCCGAGTTAGAGCTGAGGACATCTCTAAGACGGCTTTCCAAACTAGATACAGACACTATGAGTTTCTAGTGATCCTGTTCGAATTGACGAATGCCCCTACAGTTTTCATGGATTACATGAATCTCATTTTCCGGCAATACCTGGATCAGTTTGTCATAATCTTCATAAATGACATTCTAGTGTACTCCAAATCTTTAGAGGAGCATGAAAGGCATCTGAAAATTGTCTTAAACATTTTAAAAGAAAAGCATTTATACGCATATGGTTGACTAGGTCAATCCTTTGGAACTGGTTGGTTCACATATGGTTGATCAGTAACTTAGCAAAAGATGTCTCTATGTTAATGTGACACTCCCTTATTTTATCTCTTTAGCTTCATATCATCTCATTATTGAATCACTTTTAGGCCTTAGATAACTCAAATTGATCAAAGACATGAAATTAAAAATTTTCAGATTGAATCACTTTCCAGATTTTTTAGGCCTTAGATAACTCAAATTGAATCACTTTCCAGATTTTTTAGGCCTTAGATCACTTTTAGGCCTTAGATAACTCAAATTGAATCACTTTCCAGATTTTTTACACAACATTGAAAATTCATAACTAATTCTAGAAAAATCGAAATTGAGTGGTTCCAATTTCTATATGAAGCTTATAAGATTCCCTACAAAATAAAAATACTCATTGGCTCAAAAACTTGCCTAATTAATACAGTTTATTGCGTGAAAATGCACTGTTCATATTGTCATTTTTCATTTTTCCAGGTTTTTCTTCAAACTTTGGCAAAACAATACCTTCTTGTACAATTGTCCAAACCAAGTGTTCTTTGACTCATTTTAAAGCTTACCATATGAACTGTTTTTATGGAAAATTTCAGCTCATTTGGACTTGGTTTACTATTTTTCATGACAGTTCAAAGTTTGGGCTATATTAAGGGAATTGGAATCCCTTTTTTTCAAAACTTACCATTTCTAAAATTTTGTAAAGTTCTTTTTACCATTTCAAAACTCCTCTCAATGCATGTCTAGCTTGTCTAATTTATTTGCATATAGTCATGCATGCATCCACATGAATTTACTCACTTATCATGTAGAAGTTTAGGGTTACATGTACTACAATCACACTTAAACATAACATCCAACCATATTACATAATATAACTAGCCAAAAACATAACATCATACTTTCTTCATTCATCAATCATCTTGCTCTTACCCTTACTTGTGCTTGCACCTAAAATGGTTAGTTGGAAAGAATGAGATTTCATTGAAATCCCAATAGCTAAACTATCTAATATACTTATGAATATGCATGACAACCTTTAAAGATAAGTGTGAACTTATGATAACATAAGATGTGCAACATGAGATAATTACATGCATATGGTCATAGCACACAAAGGCACATATTCACACTTTCATCATCACAAATATTCAACATCAAGCCATGCATAATTTATAAAACATTTTCACAACAACTTTACTCAAGGTTAGAAGTTTTGCTATCTTAACTCCTTAACTTCCCTTGAACTTGAGAGTTCTCTTACTCAACCTTGCAAAAGTGCTCTTTGGTATTTGAGCTTCCTATACATCAAATAAGAGCATAACCATCACTTTCAAGCCATTACCAAGCCATTAAAATCATGAGTACTCAACAAACTCTCCCTTGAACTTTTACTAACCCTAATACTTGGAAACTTGCTTAAATAATTTGCAATGCTTCCCAAATCTTTTTCTCACTTCCACCCTATACAATTTTTCATTCTAAAGCTAATGGAAGCATTAAAATCATGAAAAACAAACTCATCCTATTACTTTCAGACCTGACCGAAAATCTGGACACATAAGGAAGATGTGATTTTTAAAACTTTCATCATGTATAACAACATATTATTGATCCCAAAACACTTCCCATGCATTATTTAGCATGAGAACAACTCTTTCTCATCAAATAGAAATTTGGATAGCACCTCCCCTTAAACTTTGTGCTTTCAAAAATTCATACAAGCATTAAACAACCACAATATATACATCAATCTACTCCTTATCATGCAAGGAGTGATTTGCAATCAAATATTTCCTCTAAATCTCTCTCTTTCTCATTTTCGCCATCAAGAACACTAACTTTCAATCTTGAAAAAGAGAGGTTTAAACAAGAAAATAATCCAATAGAAGTGTAGAGAAGGTAAAGCTTGGGTGGTAAAGCTTGTTACCTTGTAAGGATCAAGAATATGCATAGATTTGGGTGGTAAAGCTTCTTACCTTGTGATTTCTTGAAGCTTTTCTTCCTCTTGGTGTTCTTCAAGGGTGTCTTCCTTGACCCTCGGAGTTGCCCAAAATGACAACACAAATGGGAGAGGAGGAAAAGGATTTTTGTTTAATAAAACTATTCATTTTGGAATTAAGGGCTAGGATTTGATCTTGCTTTAATGAGATTGATCCAATGGCATAGAATTCACCAACACTACATACACCTATTGCAATCTTATTAGCTCATAAAATAAGGTAACTAGTAGTTGAGAGCTTGGTTACACTAACCAAATCAGTTGCCATCCAGTTACTTGATCCGGTTACAACTTATATTGGTAAAAATAACTTTATCCCAATAAATTTTTCTGTTTATCTAGGAACATCTTTTATTTCTCTTTTAATCTCTACATATCACTTATTCATATGACAAAATAATTGTCCCTATAATAGCCCCTGGAAATCCTCAAGTTTCACTTTTCCCTGTCGAAATACCGAAAAGCGGTCTACCGACAAGCAATTTAGTTTTAGGGCATTAAGAATTTCTAAAATTTTCACGGATACTCTAACCCTTTTCCTTTCCTCAAATTGCTTCCCGAAATGTTTGTAATTAATTTCCAAAGAAAATCCTGTTTTCCATGGTTTTCGGTCTTTTTCCCTCCGATATAGGAAATCGCCTCTATCGTATTCTGGACAATAATTTTATAAAACACTAGAAATTTCATATTATTTTTCTTTACTCTGGTCTAAGATATTTGAGGACTCCTGATGCCTTAAATAATTATTTTTTGGCTAACTGACCTTTAAAATTCTCTAGAGAAAAATCTAGGCCGAATTTCAAAAATACGTCACACATGGCTTTAATTAGTGATTTTTTCTCTATCTATTGAGCATCTGTAAATTTTTGTGATATCTAGACTGTTGAATTTGACTTTGACCTTTGGTCAAATGACCAAAATGCCCTTACATATTCTCTTATTTGCCAAAATACCCTTACTTTTCTTACTATTCTTTCTAA
>JANTPZ010025743.1:0-21510 GCA_025593235.1 Vachellia pachyceras
AATTATATTTTGTATCCCTTTATTGCTTTATGTAAGCTATAATGATTCATCATGTTGTACATTTATGCCTATAAATATAAAGTATATACACACTGAATGAGATAACCATTCACTCCTCACTCTTATCTCCTTGTGCATCCCTTCCTCTTGGGCCTTTTCATCTTATTCACCATCATTTTTCTCTCATCTCTTTCCTTTATTTCATGCAATTTACAACACTTCGATGTTATTTTTGTTTTCAATAATTGTTGAATAATAAATATCTGGAGGAAGATTTAAGGAAGACTTGTAAATTGTCATACTAGTTTAATTTATATAACTCAATTGTATGTACTTTGAATCGTGAATTTTTTTATTTGGCAAAAAAGAAAAGAATCGTGAATTTTTTAAGGAATATATACTTGTAAATTTAAGAGAAGGAATTGTAAATCGTTATGCTTGTTTAATTTACAACTCATTTGGTGTAAAAAAAATCAATTGTAAATTTCTCTGGAAGAATTTGTGAATTTTGAAAGTTGACCTGTAAAGTTCATGTGAAAAATTTAAATAATAATTATAATATATTTTTTAGATATTAAAAACATAAGTCCCAAGGTCCCCAAAGTGTGAACAACTTTTTCAGGTCAAAATATAAAAAATAAGTGTGAACAACTTTTCATATCCATTATATTACTTTTTAGACTACTGAGGACTAATTTAACTTGTAAGGTCAAGATTTACTTTTTACAGCATCCTCTTCCTTGGTCTGCGAAGCAGGGCATTAATATTAATTATCTAGTTAGAATAAAAGGTTTATTCTAATTTTAAATATATTAGACTTTAATATAAATTACTTTATCCCTCGTATTCATGATGTTTGCTTTTAATTGTTCTTATGGATTACAAATTTACATATATCGTAGGCCTACTTTTATAAATAAGTAGTTCTAATGCGATTATTGATAATAAAATAATCAGTCATCTATATTATGAATAAATAATTTAACTATTTTTAATATTCATAAATAAATTATTTAACTCTTACGTTAAAATATCAAGAGTATATTTTATTTTATAAATAAAAACTATCTCGTTGGCAAAAAAAAAGGAATAAATAAAAACTATCTAGTGTACATATTTAGTTTTAATTATTATTGTACCATCAACTTTCCTACACATTATTTTTTTTAGGGCAACTTGTGCGTACTTTTAGTTGACTTGCTCTTATAGCATCATCTAATTATTTTATTTTAATTACCACGTGAACAAGTGCATTATATTAATTATTTTTTATTATACAATAAAAAACTATTTGGCGTGGACTGACATGTTAGTCTTTTTTTAGTTATTATTATCAGGGATGTTATGAAAATGAAGAAAGAGAAGAATATGGAAAAGAATTAGAGAATAAGATAGAGTAATTCTTATTAGTTTTATTAATTATAAATTATATAAATGATGTCTTCTATTTATATGCATGACTTTAAAATATGAGGTTAAATCAATTCAATGATTTATGAGATAACAGAGTGACATATGAAATCATGGGGATTACTGGGAGATATAGATATCAATATAATATTAAACACTATGCGCTAGACTTTCATTAGAACATAATTGTTGGATATTAATTTCATGATCATTTTGCCAAGTTGACATTAGATGTTATTTAGTTTGCCAACTGAAGTTTGATCTTATGCATATTTGAATAATTTTTTTACTTGGTTGACATAAATAATTAGTTTTTCAAATAAAAGACATATGATCTTGTGCATATTTAAGTAACTTTTTACTTGATTGACATTAGTGTTAGTTTTTTAAATAATCAACTTATGATCTTATGCATATTTCAATAACTTTTTTGCTGGTTGATATCAGTCGCTGGTTTTTCCAATAACTGACGTTTAATCTTATGCAAACGTTAATTTTATTAAAAATATCACTGCCTTTTTTATATTGTTAGTTTCCTCTTTAACCGATTTTATAAGGAGAAATTAAATCGCAAATCTATGAACTAACGCTATTTTTATTAAGTTTTGATTAACATTTTTTGAAGATTAAAAAACCTAAATGAATGATATATTTATACTTTTTTTTATGAACTCATTTGTTTTATTTATAAACTAACATATAATTTAATTATGTATATAAATATTTAAAAATATAAATTATAATTAAATAATTTATTTAATTTTCTTATTCTGCCTAAAAAATATCAACTTTGCTTGTATCAAAGATGGGAGGAAGCAAAGCATGTGATGTTGCAACTACTCAGATGATAGATGGGAGGAAAGGGTAAAACAAAAGTAAAAGATCAATAATAACAATAACTTATAATAATAAACTAAAAAGTCAATAATTAACTACTGATAGGCAAAAAATAATTAATATAATTCTTTGGATCCGGTGAGCCAGACGTGGCTATCTTATCTTCTCTCTTTCTCTCTTTATGCATAGGACAAAGTGATATTTAACTATTGAATTACGTATAATTAATATTTTTAATTTGATTAGTAAATTCTCTCTCTATATATATGTTAGGACAAAAGATTTACTATAATCTTAAATACGGAATCTTAATTCATTTTTATCTTCCAACTGTCTAATTTTTTCCCAAAAATATTTTTATTTTATTGTATATATTAAGGGGTTATATCAATATGTTGTTCCAATATATTTTTTGCCCTATCTATAATTCACGTCCAGCATATTTTACACATATTAAAAAAATTTAAACCTTATAAATTCTATTTTAAAATTTAATAACTTCCCAACTTTCTCCATATAAGATAACTATAACATGGATGAGCAAAATCAGTGCATAATAAATTAAAAATTTTTATAAAAAAATAAATAAAAATAGAATTGTATGAAAAATTTAAGATGATGGTTGAAGGGCATTAATTATTCATTTTTTGTTTAATTTATTTTGGAGTTATTAATGACTTGTCTTGTCGGTGCTTTTCTGTATTTTAAAGTAGGTACACTGATACTAATGCTAAGAAATTTTTTTTTTTTGCCAACAATGCTAAGAAAATTTATTATGATATATTACATTGAACTTATTTAAAAGCATGGTAGAGTTTACCATTTACAAAGTAATCCACGTTTTACTTTTTTAAATATGGTTCCAAACATGATTATTGTATCTTCTTTAATTAATAAAAACTCAGATAAAAAAAGTAAAAAACAACAATGCCTTTGTGCTTGTTTTTGGAAACACCGTTTCCCAAACGATGCACACATTCCAATATAAAATCATCTTGATATTTGTAAAAATCATCTCGAAATCCATAAAACCATCTTAAAATCTGTAAAATACCTCGGAGTCTGTAAACTCATTTCTTTCAACGGACTTCCTAACACATCCTTTCTTGTCATATTACACGTAGAAGATACCAACAAACGCATCGACACACACGGCTCATGTTCTCTCTATATAAATACACTCAACGCACATATGCACGAAGACGCAGATCTCTACTTCATCATCGTTAGAGCAATCCTTAAGCTGTGTCCTCACAATCACCCGCCAAGCCTAAGTCTCTGTGCTGTAACCTTTCTCATCTTCTCTTACTTCAACTCTCTTCCTCACTCCAACTATTTCCACGTTCAAATTTATATCTGAAGCAGCAGCAGCAGCAAAGAGCTTTTCTGTTTCACCATTTTATAGGGCTCAAGCTCAAAGGCTACTTTTGAGGTACTTGATTATATCATAACCTGCACTCAAATAATTTATCATGCATCACATCTTCTATGCATCTTCTTTTAGGTTTGATGTGGTTTTCTGTCTTGCTGTAATTTACTAAGACATTTACACAGATTTGCTCCTAGGTTCAGGGCTTGTTTGTTTAGGATTATAAAAAGAGGTCAGTTTAGTTAAATTAAACACAAGGAAGACATGGGAATCTTGATCACAATATGAGAGAAATCTTGGAAATAATTTCAGATCTAAAAGAGAGAATCAATTTCCTATATAGCAAGAAGAAGCCAATTTTTTTTTTAAAAAAAGACATGGTCATATAAAATGAATATGTTGCTTTCAACTAAAGAAGAACAAAAAATAATAAAGCGATATTCAACAACACGGGAGTAAAAATAATAAAAATATTGATTTAAAAAAGACTAACAATTGGGTCAAATTAAGCAATTTATTTATAAATAAAAGAGGCTAAAATGATGACCCACTCTTTATATTTTTTATTTATAAATAAAATATTTTTTATGGAATAAAAAAAAATTAACATAGTGCGCAGTAAGTTTGTCAACCTTACGAGTTTAAGTAAACTTCGATCGGGATTATAAATTCGAGAGAGTTTACTTTTAGCAATAAAAATCTATTAAAAATACATGATTAACGAATTAAATTATAAAATAACAGCAATTTGATTTAAATAATTAAAATTAAATCCATCAACATTTATAGTTTATAATACTTGACAGAACAATTTCTAAAAAAATGCATACATAAAGTCACAAGATTATAATCAAGTTAAAAATTAGTATGGAACTAAAAATTAGTTGATATGACTTTGCATGTTTTAGAAAAGTAAAAATGGTAAACCTTAAACCCCATTCGAAAAGTAAAAAATAACTAACTCGACCTTTTTTGTGGTTTTTAAATCTGGATAAAATCTGTTTATGGTTTTCAAATACCAAAATTAAAATTTTAGAACTTTTTTGTGGTTTTTAAATTTGGATAAAATCTGTTTCGAAATAGCATTAAAAACTAACTCAACCCCATTTAAGTCAAACACGTTTTGTTTTTAAAATTGCATTTTAAAACTAAAAACAAAAAATTTAGAACCACCCGAACATGCTCTTAACGTTTACCGATTTTGCAATTAGCATAAGTTTAAAAGTGAGCCAACACAATTTTATAAGTTAGAAAATTTAAAATAGTAAACTTAAAGGGTAAACCCAGCGAGTTTAAGAAACAACGGTGCCTATGGTTATGGCCTATATTTTGCACGTACACGGTCATATAGGTTTTAATTTAGGTTTATAGTTATTATTAGTTTTTTTCTTTAGCTTATGTTTATTGTTATTACATGATCATCTATAAATGTATATGTTGTTTTCATCAAAAGTAAACGAATAACAATAAAATGGTATTCAACAATGCCGGCTAAATAAATAATGACATGAACAATTTAAAATTTACTAGCAATTGAGTCTGTTAAAAATATTTATTTATTTGTAAATAAAATAATAAATGTGGGTCTACTACTCCACTAGTTCTTTTATATTTAAGATGACAATGAATTTTTTGGTTGAATAAAATAAAAAATTAACATAGTGCCCTGGCTGTGGTCAAGCCGGAGTATATAAAAATTAACCATAATAATTTAAAAAAGACTAAAAGTTAGTCCACATTAATTAAGCAATCTGATTATCTCATACCAACATAACATACACGTTTATTACCATTATTGGGGAGGTCATGCATATGATAAAAATTAACCATAATAATTAAAAAAAGACTATAAAGTTAGTCCACATTAATTAAGCACTCTGATTATCTCATACCAACGTAACATACACGTTGATTATAATTATTATTGGTGTATGTGAAGAAACATTAACAATGGGAATGAATAGTTGAATTGATATGTAGCTTTTACAACTATATATAGATGCCTATGATGAAGCCATGTGACACATGGTTACAACTAAAATAAGTAGAGCATATTTGCCTCGGCTTGCGTAAAAGCAATTCTCTACCGCTTTTTCAAATGGGCACAGCAAAATTAAGTTTTAACTTAACAGCTGTCCTTATCGGCAAAAAAAAAAAAAAAAAACTTAACAGCTGTCCTAATAGCGGCTGTACATATTACTCTAACAATTTGGGAGGTCATGTATATGTTCTCTCTATATAAACTCGAAACTTAACCCACATTGAGCTGTGCCATCTACCCTTAGTTCAACTACCACTCAGTTTCTATTTCTACTCTCCTCCTCACCCAAACTACTTCCAAAAACTTACATCTAGAGCTGCGCGCAAAGACTGGTTTTTCTCTGTTTCACCGCTTTATAGTGCTAGCTTCTTCAATGGCTTCTGTTTCACAGCTTTATAGCGCTAGCTTCTTCAACGGATACTTTTAAGGTATTTAATTAGTCAACTGAAAATAGCATACAACATGCATAAAATATGCCGAAGTCATGTTCATTGTTTTCTATGCATTCTCTTTTTAGGTTTGATGTGGTTTTCTTATCGATATTGCGCAGAATAATGCATATACCTGCTTTACTTTTGTTCTTACTAAGACATGCATTTTCATTAAAAGAAAATTTTCCAATTTACATTATTAATGGGTCCAGATTTTACCCTAGTTTTATGGGCTAGTTTAATTTGTTTATGATTACACAAACAAATTAAAGTGATTGTAGTCTACTTGAACATAAGGAATAAGATGTGTGAGAAATTTAAGCAAGTTTCAGAGGTGATCTTTGACTTTCTACAACGACTTGGAAAGTCAAATTTTTTGTAGTGTTAATCCATTATTAGAATACTATTTTAAGTATAACAAAGCTGTGGCTTTTCTGGTCAAACTTTCAGATCCAAAGAGAGAATAAATTTCCCATGTTAAGAAGCAAATTTCCGCTTTCTTTTCGCCATCAAATATCATATGGAATTCTAATCCCTCTAATTAGCTTGATTCTGATGGGTGTAAAATAGCCTTTTCTTTTCTCGGCCAATAAAAACGATAGCTTGATCCTAAGCTTATATGGTGGATGGATATGATGAATTGAGTCACGCATCCATTTTTTCTTCCCTAAAAGATAAATATTTATGTCGATTTTTTTAGCATTATTAAAAATAAAACTACATACAGTTAGTGTATGACCCAATTCACTTATTTGGACAGATTAAGAAATTTAAACAAGTTACTTAATTATAATATATATTACATAATATTTCTGAAATATTTATTTATATCATTACATTATATATTAGTTTATCAATAATGTAAACTAGTTCGAAGATAAATGATAAATGTAAATATTTTAAAGTAATTTCTAAAATTTTTTTAATATCTTTAAATTAGTCAACTAGTCCTTATATTAAATACTAGCGGTAGTATATCTAAAAATGTTCTGTCCGATGGATTTCATGAACGCTTGTTGAACAAGGAATTGGATGGAGGAAACGACTAACTTCAGGAAGTTGGAAGCCATAGATGTCACGTCAGAGGAACATGTTCCCATTCCTGAAAAAGACTATGATAACGTCACGATCATAGGCATGGGACTTCAGTTTCACAAAGCTGCAATGGAAGGTAAAATCGATGCCTTTCAAGGAATGACCAGTAAGCAAATTGAGTCCATACTAACCCCAAATAGAAATACAATCCTTCATATATACTTCACAAACGGTACTCTCAGTCCATCAGAGACTTTTGTGAAAGAGGTTCTTCATATGTGTCCTGTACTTCTATCAAAGACTAATGTGAAGGATGAAACCATAATTCATATTGCAGCAAGGTATGGACATTATGATATGGTGAAAAAATTAATTGGTTTTGCTAAAGATAGCAACGAAATTGGAGCTGAGAAAAGACTTATAAGAGCAACAAATGTTAGGAAGGATACAGCCTTGCATGAAGCAGCTCGTTATAATCACTCAAAAGTTGTGGATATGTTGATAATGGAAGAATCAGATCACTTACATTTTGGTAAAAATGTTGATGGTGAAACTCCACTTTATATTGCTGTTGAGAGACGATATTGGAAAGTGGTGAATAGAATATTGGATAACATGAGTACTTCACCACAATATAGTGGCCCTAACGGCAGAAATGCTTTGCATGCTGCAGTCCTTCATGGTGGCAAAGGTATTTTATTGTATGATTTTGTAATTTGTCATTTATAATCATTAAAGTTTCATTTGTATATCCAATACGTCTGATTTCCTTGGTGCAACAACAACAATGACAATATACTGGCATACCTATAATAAATTTTTTAAGAAAAATGAAATAACAGCTCATATACACTCTTTGAAATAATTTAGAATAAATGTTGTTGTGATCAACCTAGATAAATTTCTATCTAAATTGATTCATAATTAGTTATGTTTTAAATTAGCCGTTCAAAATTTAAAGAATGTTCATGTGAGAACGCATTTAGTTTAACTTGATGTTATTTCTCACAGAAGAAGTGTCAAAGTTGTTGGAAAGAAACCCATCAGCAGCAAAAGAAGCAGATGAAAATGGTTGGGTGCCACTTCACTTGGCAGCAATTGTTGCAAGTCCCACTGTGGTAGAGGAGTTGGTAAGAGTAGAAGATCGAAGCAGCACGGCGTACATGAGAGATAAAAAGGGAAGAACGGCTCTTCACTTTGCAGCAATTTGTGGAAAGACATCAGTAATGGAAAAGATATTAGAACATTGTCCAGACTGCTGTGAATTGGTGGATGAAAAAGGCTACAATGCTCTTCACTACATTATGATGGGAGAAAAATATTCTATTTCTGAACTAAAACAGATTATGAAAGATACACCACTAGTAAAGAACTTGTGCAATGAGAAAGATGATGATGGGAACACACCCTTTCACCTCCTTGCTCGTCATGCTCCCGAAAAGGATGCCAATTGTGATGATCATCCACCTCTGGAAGAAGAATTCCCATTATTGGATACAATGGCATTCAATAAAAACGGTCATACTATTCTAGATGTTGCTATTGCTGATGTGCCTCCACGTTTAGCTTCCAAGGTAACAAGAAACATCATCTAGTAATAAAACACACACACACACACAATACAAGAATTGATTGTGTCACAAGTTACATATATCTAGTGTATTTCCTTGAAAGAGTTTCCTTACAATGCCTTGGGTTACCTAACTCCAAAAGCTAACTTTTAGAGTGCGGTCCTTCCAAGAACTTGTGCTTGCTACAAATTGACCGCGTTTATTTTTTATATTCCAAACATTTGCATGCACTCATCCCCTTTTCCCAAACATCACACTACTATAAAGTATGAACTAATAGATTGTAACTGATAATAATAGCAGTACTTGTGTAATATAGAGACAGATAGCATAAAAGAACATATGCTATGCTGTGTGTTTCAAGTTATTGTGAACAAAATAAAGAATATTCATGCATTAAGTTTGTTGGATCTGAATTTTCAGCTATCATACACTGCTTAAATTTACAAGCAAAGCATCATACGTACATATATGGAATTATACTATTCTTTTTCAAGCTTAGTAAGTTAAGAGACTGATGAACTGTTAGATTTCATTTTGTTTTAGCTAATGCCATAACATCTTGTCATAGGTTTTGCATTGGTTTGATTAAGTTTAATGTCTATGTAATTATGTTGATTATATAAGGTATTAGTGAACGCAAGCCTTTTCAATTAGCTTTTGTAGGGTGAATCTTGTTAAAAATGAAAGGCTTTTGTGTTACATGGTGCAGAACAAATTATTAATAAAATTGCATAAAATTGGAGTAAGGTTAGGAGGTCGAGTTCTGGATAAGCAGCTTACAGAGAAGAGACGCGATTCAGCAGTTGATGAAAAGGAGGAGCAATATAAGACATATGATCAAGATTATTTTGCAGGAATGGAATCAGCCCTCTCTCTGGTGGCGATTTTAATTGCGACAGTAACATTTACTGCAGGATTTACATTGCCTGGGGGACTGATGCAAGAAGGAGAACATGTGGGCTCTCCCATATTAAAGTATAATGCAGCTTTCATATCATTTCTTATAACAGACTCTCTCTCATTCGTTCTCTCTACTTCCGCTGTCCTTGCCCTATTTTTCTCATCAACCGAAAGAAATGAGAGGGACATCTATAAATGGCTGCTGAATATGTGTGTGTATTTAACCTTGGTGGCATTGGGATTCATGGTCGTAGCATTTGGAACAGGCATATATGCTGTCCTAGGTGTCTCAAAAGGTTTTGGTGTTGTCACCCTTTTGATTGTGTTGTCATTTTTCATCATCATTATTATAGTCATTATTGGAGCCCTAAAAAACTCGGTTTGCGGACCATACTATGTTCATAATCACTCTCTTCAGAGAGTAGGAGACATTCAGTTGTCTGGTATTGTATGAGTCCTTATCAATAGAACTTTATTTATTAGTTTCACGTCATTTATTTCGTGTATATGCTTCAGTTTTAATCAATGAATTTTCTTAAACTGTTGTTATCTCAAATTTAATTTCTTTGTTTTATTTGAAATAAGACAGAGTGTGATGTCCAGGAAATCAATAGTTCTATATGGGTTACATTATCCAAAGAGTGGTTTTATGATTGACTGAAACTATCTCAAAAGCTATATCAATGCCAACGAGGGTTAAGTCTTGGGGAAGATGTTAGTCATGAATCAATGTTCAAACACTACCAGAAAAATATTATTTAAGGACGGAAAAATCCATCGTTAAATGGTTATTTTTCATCAGAAAATTTCTATTTAGCGACGGAAAATATTAGCTACCCTCGTTTTAGCGACGGGTTTTCCGTCTTTAAATAGCATTTTTCTGGTAGTGAAATTTTCATTTAGAGACTTGTCTATATTTACTATTCGACAATGACTCGAACATATTGTCTTCAATAAGAAGACTACCAGAAAAATGCCATTTAGCGATGGAAAATCCGGCGTTAAATGATTATTTTCTCCCGCTAAATCGAGGGTCGCTAATTTTTTCCGTCGATAAATGAAATTTTTTTGATGGAAAATAGTCATTTAACGATGGATTTTTCCGTCGCTAAATAACATTTTTCTAGTAGTGAATGTAACACCTTACTTCCCTCTCTTTAGCCTCATTAGAGACCAACAATAAACCACTTAAATGTCTTTAAAATGTTTAAAATGACCAAATAAGTGAATTTAAAACTTTGTAACCGAGTAACTATTCATTTGGTAAATTCTATATATTTTTGATCAACTTTGACAATTCATAACTAAATGTAGAAAAATCGAAATCAAGTTGTTCAAGTCTCTAATTGAAGATGATCAAGTTATCTACAAGGAAAAATACTCATTTTTCTAATTTCATGACCAATTATTCTAGAAAATTTTGTGAAAAAGTGTTGTGGCCACTTTTCAATTTTTTAGATTTTTCTTCTAACTTTGGATAATCATAATTTTTAATTTACACATCCAAATCTATCAATCCTTGGCTCTTTTTAAAGCTTAGGATGTGTAGAATGTCTGGAAAATTTTATACAAATTGGACTTCATTTGCTATTTCTCCATGTTACCCCAACTTTAGTTTTACCAAGGCTCAAATATCTTTCTTATCTACATGTCTCCAATTTTACTTGCAATACAACATACTTGGTCTATACAGCATCATAGTGTAGGTATTTACATACAATTGTTACACAAACACAACATAAGCCACATAATGAAACAACCTCAATTCATAATTCACGAAATAAAATCCCCATTTAAATCAATTATGAAAATAATTTTTTTAATATGTCATCTCAACTCAATGATGGCTCAATGCCACTAAAAATCAACTGTATTATCCACAATTGGAACTTCCCACGTGGGGAAAACAGTGGCTATCAAAATACCCTCATCGGGGTGGCATATGCCCACTTCATAGACTAACATCAGCGGATTAGCAGTGATACAACATCCAAAATGAGTAAAATGATATGAAGAGTATACAAAGCCTGAACATATGGCAATATATACATCTTCCACATAAGTGTCTCAAAAAGAGGAGGCCCTACAAAAGGCTGACACAATCTATGCCTTCGGCTCTTTTCCTTCCTGTATGTCTACCAGTATTAAGGCCCTCTCCTGAAAATGTTGAAACCACGTGATGAGGCATAAAGTGACCCCAAAAGTGAAATTTTCAGTTTTGATTTCTTTTGACTTTTTAAGTTATTCAAGGCCTAAGAGTGGTTCCCTATTGATATAAAGTGAGGCCAAAGGGATTAGTTAAGGTGTGTTACAATAAACCCCTAAGAAATTGTTGCGGAAATTTTCCGCAGAAAAAATTCGCAGGTATTTAAACTTTTTTAATTAGTGGATGTATAATAACGACGAGAGTGAGTAGGCTTAAAAAATGAAAAATTAATCCGTAGGAATGTTGCTTCATTCTAACCCACACTTTGTAGGTAAATAATTAATAAAGCCTATATGGATTTGATAATCATGAGTCACATGTCCAATCTTATAATTGTTTCCATAATTATCATTATTATGGACTATTTTCAATGTTTATAAAAGTATAGATCTTCACTTTAACAAAAAGGAAGAATGAAAGAAAGTCTTATTTATAGGGTAGAGAATGAATATTTTGATTTTAGTTACGAGTTACATTATTAAATTTTTCATATGAATATACAATTTCACCCTTAGTTTATTATCATGCATGTTGACTTTTTTCTCATATTGCGTAATGTCTACTAAATAATGATAAAGTTGGAATGTTGTTAAATTTCAAGATAATTAATGAAGTTAAGGTTATATATATATATATATATTAAACTTATTAGAAGTGACTTATTAATAGGACCTAGAGGTAGAGGTGGTAACATGGGTTGGCATGCCAAGGGGCATGTTCAAATACCCGCTGCATATGGGTTAGGATTTCCCAAACAAACCCACCATGGCAGGTTGGCCAACCTTTTTTTAACTTTTTCCCCACTTTTTTATGAATTAAGAAGTGGAAAAAGATCATTTTTGGAAGTCTAAAATCATTTAAAAAAACACAGTGAAAATACAAACACATTACATAAATCAATACAAACTAATTAACTAAACACTGTAAATAAATTATGAACAACATTAAAGTATTCAACACACAATCAACATTGAACAACAACCATCCAACAATAACAAATTAACAATCATTCAACGTTAATAAAGGGGTTTGAAGCATGATCTGAAGCTTGAGCCACAGTGTGCACTATCCGTTTGAATGGCTGAATTTGCCAGACAATAAAACAATGTG
Source organism: Vachellia pachyceras (assembly GCA_025593235.1). Classification (NCBI taxonomy): domain Eukaryota; kingdom Viridiplantae; phylum Streptophyta; class Magnoliopsida; order Fabales; family Fabaceae; genus Vachellia; species Vachellia pachyceras. The sequence continues at coordinate 12,914 of JANTPZ010025743.1, forward strand.
AAATATATATATATATATATATATTTCATAAAACAATGAGATATATAATGTATGATTTTAATTTTAAACGAGATTGAAATAATTGATGAAATATAGTTATATTACCATCATCATCCGACGGGAAACCAATCATCCAATTAATAGTGCAGATATGGGCTTGACCATTTTCTTGAAGAAGAGAACTTCTATATTTTGTGAGAACTCGGGAATTAATACTAAAAGATGATTCACTAGCCACTGTAGTAATTGGAATGCTTAGAATATTAGAAGTCATCTTTGAAAGACAAGGGAAACGAGTTGCGTTGAACTTCCATTATTCCAAATCATTCAAGTATGTACAAGTTAAGATCAAGTGTTTATTCTTCCAAATAATAGTCTAATTTTAGAGTTTTCTGTTGATGCACCATCTCTCCTCTTGCATTTAAGATAATCTTACATCATATAAATAAAGTATTATAAAGGGTTGATTATAATGACATTACCAATTTAACTAATGAATACTTTCAAACTCACCCCAAAGGCTGTGACAGTTAACTTTTTGCCTTATAGCACTTGTAGCTGTAACTGGACAAGTAGGATGTTGATTAGATCTTGTTGAAAGCACATTTTCACTAACGTTAACAAGAAGTTGAATCACCCATTGGTGCAACGACACTTGAGTAAAGATGATCCCACAGTCGTAGTCATGCTTTTATATTCATTGAAAACATAGTAGTCTAACATATTCAATCTTCTCAATATGATTTATGAGATCAAGTTGTGAATAATGATTTCAAACATCATGCGTGGATCAATAATGATTATAATGGCAAGAATAATGCTATAGTCACTTCAATATTTATCAAACTTACCAAGCATTCTCATAACCATATCTCGAATCACAAGATCATCATTATGCACATATTCTTTCAGCATTAATTCAATTTTTGATATTTGCATGAGATACATGTTAGAAGTAGGATATATTGACCCATAAATCACCTCTGTTATTGCTGTAAATGGAGCCAATAATTCGCACATCCCTTTTGCTCTAGACCACTCTTCAACTGTTAGAAAATGAGAATAACTAGTATCTTAGAAAGCTAAAGTAGTAAAAGCATCTCTATATGTAAACGCCATATCAAGCATTCCATGTGTTGAATTCCATCTATATGTAAACGCACGATCCTTCAGTATCTTTAGCATGCTATCATTTGTTAAAGCATTATCAACAATAATAGAAAAAACTTTCCTTTCAATCCCCCATTCAACCAATAAGTCATGTACTGTTTTAGCCAATTCAACCCCAGAGTGTGGGGTTTCAAATGTGTGAATGCAAGTATTTTTACTATTAAGATTCCATTTCTCATCAACAAAATGAGCAGTCAAGGAAAGATAATCCTTAGCAGTTATTGTAGTCAAACAATGAGTGGTTAAACAAGCTCTAAGAGGATATGTCTGTATTATATTTTTCAGCTTTTCCTTTTCTCTAAGATAGAGATTCCAAACATCTACCACAATAGTTTTTCTAATAATCAACCTACAATCAGGATTCAAAAATTGATGTGTTTCCCTAACTACTTCATGTTCAGCATAGGGATAGGGATAATCATGTACAATGATAGTCTTAGCAATCAGTTCCTGATATTTCTTGTGATGAAGTACTCTACTGCTCACCTTCCCACCTTGGTCAACATCACACACCTTTTCAGCAATGATTCATACAAGTACCTTTCACTTCCTCTTCCTGGAGCTCCTGACAAAAAAACTAGGAAAAGAACAGCAGAAGTAGAAAGAACGAATGATAGAGTGTCTGCTATAGCAAATGCTATGAAAGTTGCATCATACTTTAATATGGTAGAGAGCCCTTATGTTCTCCATCTTGAATCATTTCCCGTTGCAATTAAAATCGCCACTACAGAGAGGTTTCTTGCAAATTCAGCTAAATAATCATCTTGACCATCTGCCTTATATTGTTTCTCCTTTTCTTCAATTATTGCATCATGTCTCTTTTCTTTTTTATTCTCTCTAAGGTGCTTATCGAGAACACGTCCTCCCAACCTTGCTCCAACGCCTTGCAATTCTATTAATAATTTGTTCTGTTCCATGTAACACATAAAAGTATTTCAGTTTTAAATTATCATGATTCAGCCTACAAAAGCCGAATGAATAAGTTGCATTCACTAGTGTCTTAAATAATCAACACAATTACTTAAGATATTAAACCTAATCAAACTAGTGCAAGACCTGTTAAAAGATTTTATGGCGTTAGCTAAAACAATATATGAAAAACAATAGCTTAGTATCTTAACTTACCGAGCTTGTAAAATAATAATTCATATATGGATAAGGGCTTGGTTATAAAAGTACTGACCCTGTTTGACAACACGTTTGGGAGTCCAAAAAGTTTTATTAAACAGTGTTTTTTCACAAAACGAGATAATCTCTTTCATATATTTACCTCAATTTACGTAAAAGCATTTCTCCACCGCGTTCCCAAACAGGCCCAATACTTTTATAACCAAGCCCTTATCCATATATGTAAAAGCACTATCTATTTAGAGTGTGATAGCTGAAAATTTCAAAATTCAGACATTTTGTTTACGATGATAACTTAAATACGCAGCATATGCAACACAACTAATTATCTTTAAATCTATCAATCTCTTATTATATAAGTACTCTAGTCAAAATAAATGTGTGTTTTCTTTCTTTTTTCTTTTTAATTTTGAGTAACTCAATTTCTTTTCTTGTTACCTTATAAGCTGAATGTGAAGGAACATCAGCAGCAGCTACATTGAGGGCAGTTTGACCGTATTTATTGCATGCTGTTGTATCCACTATTGGGAAACTTGGATATATAAGAGAATTGAGATAACTAGATTCACTTGCAGAAGCACAACGTGCTTAGAGGTGAAGCCCATCATCATCATCTTTCTCATTGTACAGGTTGCTTATTAGTGGTGCATCTTTCGGAAGTAGATACAAATCACCGTAGTTTTCTCCCATCAATGTAGTGAAAAGCATTGTAGCCCTTGTCATCCACCAAGTGAAGTGGCAGCCAACCATTTTCATCTGCTTCTTTTGCTGCTGATAAGTTTATTGCCAACAACTTCGACACTTTCTCTCGTCGTAGATAACATCAAATTAAACACCATCTATTATAACCAAAAGTCAACTGCTTTCACACATGAATAGTATTTAAGTTTGAAGTGTTAATTTAAAACATACCTATCATGCCATTATTTGTATGGAAATTGTATTTATTTATTCCAATAATTCTTACAAATGAATACCTCTTGTACTTAATATAACAACTAGGTATCTAATTTATTTAAGTAGAATGAAGAAATTAATTAAATTAGTTATTTTATAACAAATATGAATTGGTTTTCTAAATCACTGGTATGTTTGGTATGGTGGAATTGGGAGGTGGAATTGGAAATTGAATTCATTTCTTATGTTTGGTACGGTGGAATTGGGGGGTGTAATTGGAAATGGAAATGGAATTCAAAATGGGTAGAAATGAATTCCATAATGTAACCCATGGAATTGTATTCAATTCCATGGAATTGATTTTTTGACCCCTCATTTTTTTCTATATTTATATACATTTCCATCTCCATTTTCATCCTCATTTCCATCTCCATTTTTATCTCCATTTCCACCAAAATTAATTCCAGCATACCAAACAAGCCAGCATGACCGCTCATAGATGGAAACATCTTATAATGTGTGCAAGGAATGAAATATTTTGGAGAAAACATCATAAATTTGGGAAACAAAGTAAATTAGGGTATTATATTTATGATCAAATATAATCCATAACTAAATCTTATATTAAAGATGAAACACTCTTTCCTTAATCCTACCAATTATAAATCCTCTTAACTCATAGATGCAGTTCATCTAAACAAAAGAGTCCTGCCTTTTTATAAAATTCCCTTTTACCTAATTTATTTAGAATGAGAATTTTTGAAAAATTTTAAACCTATTAAAGTAACTTTTACATAAAACTTTTTTTTCATAAAACTCCACTAAACCAGGTTTGATCTTAGGTTTTTACTTTGTAGTTGTAGATTTAAAACAATTTTTCCTTTAAAAATCGTTCCACTTGAGATAACTCATTAACCCCTAATCGTTATTCGTAGAAAATAACGCTTATCCGTAGAAGATAATCTTCACCGTTCCACTACTACTTTCTATCTCATATTACTACATACATAATGTATACAATCATATATACATAATCATTTAAGTCATCCAGACTTATATCAAAATAAATCATTAACTACTAGTTAAACCAAAATTATATGTAAAGGGGTTCTTCCATCTTCCTCTTCATTATCCATCCATCTCACTTTCTATACTTTCCTTATCACCACTTCCTTATCTTTTGAGCTATCGGCCTTCGCTGTATTTATTTGAAAGGGATGGTGAGATTCAAAAATTCTTGTAGAAATCACAGTTAATCATATAGTTATATATAAAATTCACAATTATGAAAAAAAAGATACATTCTTACACAACAATAGTACACATCACGATGTCTCACCTTAGCAGCTTTGGACATCGCATGATCATGAACAAATATCAAATTGCATACACATAATTAGCTCAGGCGAACTATCTCGTAGAACTTCCTCACACCAAGCAAGTACATTAAAACCTCTACATGGGTGGCTTGGGGAACTATCCCGTAGGACTTCCTCACACTAAGCAAGCATTGCAACATCCCTCCACGTGTGGCTCGAAGGAACTATCCCGTAGGACTTCATCACACCAAGCAAGTACTATACAATCGATCTTCTAGCATAGCATAGCACGCATATTAAATATGGCACAGACAAGTATGCATAATTAAATACATAATAATAAGATAAAAATGGTTTCTACATAGCATATGTTAAATTCTAAAAATATACACGTATAATATTACTCTAATTATATGCTTATTGAGCTTTACTTAGCTCATCTTTTTCCTCTAATCTCTTTTAATTTCTGCCCCTCTACATTATTTAATTTTCTTTCCTTGGCTTTGGGATATTTCAATTACTTTGAAAAAATCATAACTTAATTCATAAAATTTCAAATACAATGGTTCAAGCTTCTATGTGAAGCTCTCAGTATAATCTTTCAATGAAAATCTTCCATTCATTAATTTTAGCCAGCCAATATTCTCAAATCAATGCTAGAAGTTGCTACTTGGTAAGCAACTTCTTAATTTTCCAGATTTCAGAACCAAGCTTTATTGGTTAATAACTTACAATATACTTATTCAAATAACGCATTCTACCACTCATTTTAAATCTTATTATGAGTACTATTTGCTTACAAAGTTTCATGGTCAACAAAAACCATTTAACCATTTAAAAACCTGTTCAAAGGTACCTGTCCAAAATGAAAGCTTAAATTGTTTTCAATTCAACAATCCTTGATACTTCACCGATTTCTAACTTCTCTTAACCACACTTAGCTTTACAAATTTCAGTTTGTATATTTACATATACGCTTATGCACCTAAGAAATCACTTAGGATTAGTATTTAATATGAAAAAGTACCAAAACAGTGGGTTTAGATTCAAAATCACTTTCAATCCCACTTGACAGCTTTGCAAAATCTGTCTCAAAATCCTTCCAATCATCACTGAGGTTTCATGCTTAAACAACATGAAAGCAGCAAGCTTTTTCCTTAATTTAAACTTCATAAATTTCAGCTTTCACAGTATCTATTTTCTCAAATCAGTGGCAATGTTACTCCCCAAACTGGAATAAATATACAGCCACAAAACTTATCAATTAAGAACCCTAGATAGCAGCAATTTTCATCCTTGAACATCCCACAGCATAAACCAACAAGCTCTCAATTAAACCATTAAATCCTTCTAATGATTTATGCATGCATATATTCTCAATTCCAAATTTCAGGATACACACACATAGATACACGCGCATGTACAAATATATAACCTTTTTTTTTCCGTTTTGCCTCTGTCTCCTTAGAACCTGAGGTCCTTTCTCTTGAAACAGATCCCGGTTTTCAGCACATCAATCACAGCAAGAACACACGGACATGCAGCAAAATTCACATGTAAATCTTAAAATACTGAACCACTAACTCTGCTTGTATATTTTTGCAGGTCATTATATTGTTTTAGCCCCTTTTATCATCAGAGTTCAAAGGACCCGAGGTCCCATTTCCAAAAGCAAAGTCCCCCCCTGACTTCGATTCACCGCAGACCAGAGGAGAAAACAAAAATGCACACCAGAAAACAACACATAGGCTCATTCATCATCATTATCAACCCATTTAACTACTTAAAATTCATTCATTGGCCTCAGATCACCAAGAACACGAGACCCTGACTCTGCTCCAACAAAACCCAGGAGCAATCAAACATGCATTCTCAATCAAACGCCTATTTACAGATGCTTCCACTTGATCACCACACCGTCACAGCTCAGAGACCATAAAACAGTGGACCCGACTCAGACAAACCAACGCCATCCTCAAATACAAACAACTCGATGAAGTTATTACTTGCAGAGCTTGATTTAGCTTGAGTAAACACTAATCTGAACATGCATTAAGCTAATCGACGAGTGTTCACTAATTACCTCGGATTTCTCAACTTTTTCAAAAGCTCCAACCCTCCCCAAATAAAAAATCCAAAGAGGGAAAAAGGTTCATGAGACCTACCTGAGTCAGAATCCGTGGTTGCATGCAGGATCCGGCCTCTCCTCCTCCGACGATGATCCCCCCCTCTCGCATGAGAGATCCTTCCGAGCTGCGACCTTTCCCAGCGGTTATTCCTCACCAATCCCCATCGACCAGCGTCCTTCTCAGCTCCAGTGGACGGTCCTCTTCCACTCTTGTTGTCGACGGCCATCTTGTACCTCTCGCCTCTTGGGATCGGGCTCCTCTTCCACTCTCAATTACTTCAAGATTCAGGTACTACCTGTGGAGCTCTCTCTTGTCTCTACTCTGCATCTCCCTTCTCCCGATTCCCTCTCTGCTCTTCTGTTTCGTTAATTACAATTTAGGAATGAATTAAGCTTTTTCATTGTATTTTCCTCTGTTGAGGAAAAATTTAATGCAAGTGAATGAAGAACATGCCTAGAAAATGGAACATTGCAATTTGCAACACATGGATATGGTTTCTGTTCTGCTAAATCCATTGGCTTCTGTTAAATACTATGGAAAATGGAACATTCAGGTGTTACTGTATTTATTTCTTGTTGGTCATGTTTTCAAAAATTTAAGTTGGATTTCACAAGATGATGAAATATTGAGGCCGGCTGGGTCCACTGGGAGATGCTTGTGGGATGAATCTTCAATTCAAAGCATCTGACCCATGTATGTGCGCGTCTATATACATATATATATATATCTATATACATATATACACACACACGCCTATGATATTGTTAAAGTGTTTGATGATAATTTCATATTCATTACACATACATCTGCTTACCATGTTAATTTTGTATTCATGTTGCTTGTTTCTTTAAGTTGGCTGTAAGATTAAGATTTGTCTTGTTTGAATCAAATAATGCATCGTTTGGTAGTGAAAATTAAATTGGAATTGAATTATATGATGTTGGTATGTTTGGTATGATGAAATTACAATTCCATGTGGAATTCAATTCCACCTAAATACCTAATTTCAATTCCATACCCAAACCTATGGAATTCATTTAGATTCCATGGAGTCCAATTTTTTTGGACCAAAATATCATCCCTTATGCAAAATAGTCTTTTTTGTTACATTTCAAACAAAATCAACATTCGTAAAAAAAAAGATATGGATTCCATCTTCATTTCCATGACATACCAAACGTAATTTTAAAGCTCATATCCATCTCTATATCCATATCCATTTCCATCAAAATCAATTCTACGTACCAAACGAGACATAAGATTCAGATGGCTGGCTGTAGTAATGTGTGCCTGTTAATAATGAGACTCCAATTAATGCTATTATTGATGGAGAAAGGGAAAGTGAACCTGATTCTTCGGTGCATGACAGTAGCCTAGCAAAGAAGGGGGGAAATGCATTTGGAGGTATTACACTAAAATTGGTATACAGGATGGGAAAGAAAAAGCCACATGTGGAAAAGCATTTACTGTAGCGGGTAAGAATCATGGCACTTCCACCCTTTTGGCATCAAGTGGATTCATGTCGTTTAATTCCGAAATATCATGACATTGCTACCTTTTGATTGTATTGTACTTTTTCTTCATCATTATTATAATTCTTCTCATAGTGATAGCGTCCATTTGAGAATACGGTAGAGAATTATTTTTAGGGAAATTTACTGTACTAATTCCGAAATATCATGACATTGCTACCTTTTGATTGTATTGTACTTTTTCTTCATCATTATTATAATTCTTCTCAGAGTGATAGCGTCCATTTGGGAATGCGGTAGAGAATTATTTTTAGGGAAATTTACTGTACAGTCCCACATAAGGGACTTATTTATCAAATGGTCCCAAGTTTTAAAATATTTATCAAATGGTCCCAGAGGTGTTGTCAATACAGCGCATGGTGTTGTCAATGCAGCGCATGATGTTGTCACGTGACAACCCTTGACAACACCATGAGCTAAAT
>JANTPZ010025744.1:0-10426 GCA_025593235.1 Vachellia pachyceras
GAGCTGAAAGAATTCCCCCATTATTTCTCATTTAGCTTAGAGAGTAGGATCAAACCTAGGCATAAACTATGTGTGGAAATGGGGGTGTGTTTTCCTCTCCCTGTATTATTAAAGACAAATGAAGCTCAATTTCGTAGTAGATTAGATGTATGTGTAAATTCTTCAACACCCTTGAAAACATCTCCTCTATGGTGTTCAAATTGTGAAGTTGATTAAATATAGGGGAAAAAATCTCATTACATTGTTACAATTTTTACTTCACATGAAAGCATCTGTATATGTCCTGCTCCTTGAACAGTAACTGCTGTATCAACAGTGATTGGAGAGTCAAAGAAGAAATGTTTTCTTAGATGAATACACTTACTATCTTTGTCCCATAGGTTGAAATCTCATAAGAATTATGAACCATTGTGTACTCTTTTGTTAAAAGGATCCAACGTTCCTTTTTTTTTTTTTTTGGGGGGGGGGGTTGAAGATCTCCAATCATGTAGTTATGAGGAGAATCAAAACAAAATGTATCAATACGAAGAAACCTGACTCATGAAAACTAGTTGGAAAATAAGTAGAGTACAGGATAGATTATCCACAATGTATCAAGACAGAAGAGAAAAGGCAAACAGTAAAAGTAATTATCCACAATGTTGTGGAGATAGAAGAAAATTCTGCAACGAAGGAGAAGGGTAAGAAGCCAATATGTTTGCCAACATCATCAAACATTCTGCTTGCTAGCAGGTTTCCTTGGAGGGATAAAATCCTAACAATAACATTGGAAAAGGAAGTGTTACTACGAATCAATTCTTTTTCCATGCCTCAAAGAAGCAACAATTAAGTCAGGCAGTAACTAGTGATTTTTTTTTTTATTTCATTCATGTACGCTCAAAATGTGATCTTGAACAACCACAGATAAATGCTATCAAGAAAAAAGAAAGTACGTGAAATTCAACAGAAATGATGTTAGTAAAGAATTATCACACTTATTTTTCCCTCCGTAGCTGCTTCATGTGTCCATGGCCGTTCCTCTCCTCCTCCTTCATTTGCCAATAGCCGTTCCTCTCGACCTCCTCCTCCTGCTCCTCCATTTGTCAATGGCCGTTCCTCTCCTCCTCCTCCTTCTTTTTCATCTTTCAGAAGGGATTTAACTACTTTTCCGAGATCAAGTTTTTCGCTGCAGGAAGAAGCAAATCCTGCGCTAAGATGATAAACATTCTTGGGTTTTTTACTGGGCTTCGGAGAATCTTCTCTACTAGTCTTGGGTTCTGTGCTGGGAGAATCTTCTCTGCTGGTCTTGGGTTCTGTTCTGGGAGAATTTTCTCTGGTGCTCATGGTGATTGATCACTTCTCATTAGTTCATTTTCAGCAACAATCTTTCTCCTTTAATATCAATATACAGCACTCAGAGAGATGTGCATGGGTGTACGGAAATGAAAAGAACTTATTTGTTGGCCAAATTACGTATAAGGACCAAAATTTCAAAACACTTGCATTAAACAATTTTTTTAAAAAAATCGTAATTATCTAACTAAAATGAGGATTACTATCAATCAAATCTATTAGAAAAATCTTATAATTTGTTTACCAAATGCATTGGAAAATATTTTTTTTAAGGCGTGAGTCCTTGTGTGTGTGCTTTTTTATTGGTAGAGTCACTCTTCTACTAGAAAAGTTTATGAAATTTATAATTATAAAATTAGTATTTTGATCTATAAACAAAAAAAAAAATACACTTTGTGGCCAATTAAGGTTTGATCTAGTGAAAGAAGCTAAGCATTTTTATAAAGTGGTGAATTAAACTTCAGATATTTAATAAAAAATATGTGTGCTTAATGTTCAACTATACTTTAGGCATATTTCTTTCAATAGAAGGATGCATATAAAAAATAAGTTGACAAAACATAAATTTGAAAAATCACTTATACTATGAACAATTTAGTAATTTTAAAAATGTGATTCATTGTAAATTTCATGTTGATTGATACATACGCAAATTATTATACATTTTTAGGAGAAATTTTAAACACTTATTAATGCTTTTGGTTTTATTTTTTATTTGTGTGTATGTGTGTTTTGATATTATTTTTATGATTTAATTTGTGCACTATGTTATTAATTATAAGCTAATTAAGTGAAAAACTCTATACTACACACCTTCTTCCCGCTTCTTCTTCTTCTTTCTCTCCCGCGCTCGCTGAGACGCTGATTGAACATTTCTCTCCCGCGCTCGCTGAGACGCTGATTGAAAATATCGGTACAATCCGTTATTAGAACCCAACTTCTTCCCGCTTCTTCTTCTTCTTTAAATAACGCTTCTTTCTCTGAACAAAGAAATTATAGGGTTTAGCAGAAGTAAGCAGTAACCCCAAACCCGAAATGACGAGCTGCTTCAGCGTGTATATTGCGCTGGTTCTTCTGATTCCCGTGCTTCTCTCTCTCCGAAAACCAAGAGGTGAAACTGAACGGCATGCCTCGATTAATTTTTCATCTCCTTTCTCTTTGTCAATCTCTTCACTATCTTCGAGGGATACTTCTTTTCATTTCAACGAGAGGATACGAGATGGGTCCAATTTGGAGTACGCTTTTTACCGGGATTCTTGCCCAGAGGCTGAGGGCATTGTTAGATCAGTCGTGACTCGCATTTACTTCGATCACAACGACATTTCGCCGGCTCTCTTGCGCCTCTTTTTCCATGACTGCTTCATTGAGGTATTTCTTTTGTAAATTGGTATGTAATGTTTTCCTCCCAAGATCGTGAGTTCTGTCATTTTCTCACCTGAATTCAAATGGACCTTGATTCATTCTCGTTTGTAGCAGATTTTTTGTTCTTTCTCGGTACTTTATGGATGTATCAGTACTCTTTAGGATTTGAGGTTTCTTTTCTCCTGGATATCTCCATGTTTTATGCGTTTCTCAATGGTTTTCAATTTTATTGTATTTTTTCAATAGGTCCATCGGCTCAAGTTTATTGTTCACTGTGATTACGCGAACATGTATGAATTGACTCTTCTTGATTTGATATGGTCATAATTTGGTGTTCTTGATTTAATCAGGGTTGTGATGCTTCATTGTTGCTGGATGATAGCCATGGTGCAAAAAACCGATCGATTGAGAAACAGGCTCTTCCAAACCAGACTTTGAGAGGATTCGATTATATTGACTTGATTAAAAAGGAGCTGGAACAAACATGTTCCGGGGTTGTCTCCTGTGCTGACATTCTTGCTCTTGCCGCTAGAGATGGCGTTGTTTTGGTTTGTTCCTTTGCATCTATTTCTTATGTTAAGGACTCGTTAATCTGACTAAACTGGTGGTAAAACAGAGAGATACACGTTAATATGGCCCCATGCATTTTGCCTTTACTTGCAAGTCAGATAACTGTTATCTTTTGCTTTCTTTTCTATTTGTAGATAGCAATTCCAAGTTCCTTTTCTTGTTACCTTCAACCAAACAATGTTTATCTTGAAAAATCATGTGATGAAAAACTTCTTCCCAGCTCCTTTCAACCTTTAGACCAGACGTGTTATTCTAGGCAATTTACACTGTTCATAATGTACGAATTATACAGCTTGTTAGAGTTTTTATATTTTATATTGATTGGATTAGGATAAGGCTGCTTTTTGTTGTTTTAGTAGTGGTATTGATTAGCTTAGGATCTCTTTTTAACCTTTGGTACTTTTTGACAATTGCCTTTCACTGATTTTTTCCCCTTACACATCCATGAATCTTACTATTTAGATTTATTTCTGGTGTTCAAACGTTCGAATAGATATTGTTACCTTCAAGGTTTGTAAATTTCTCAGTGCAGTCACACTTTAATTCCTCTCGAAGGATCGGCAAAGCTATCAATGTTTGGTATTTTCTCTCTTCTTACATTTTTTAAGTTCTGCACTGAAGCTCTGATGTTTTTTCTTGTGGACTTGGCTATGGCAGGCTGGTGGGCCTTTTTATCCAGTTTTGACAGGAAGAAAGGATAGCTATCAATCATTTTATGAGGAAGCAAATAATCAGATTCCAAGACCAGATGATAACATTAACCAAACACTACACCTGTTTGCTCTCAGAGGATTCGACGAAAGAGAAACAGTCAGCCTTCTTGGTAAAAAAGCAAGCTAAATCCACACCTTTCTGAAGTCTGAACTGAAATTGGTTATGAGTCATAAGGTTTGTGCTTTCCTTGTAGGAGCACACAACATTGGGAGAATTGGCTGTGACTTCATCAAGCAACGGCTGTACAACTTTAATGGCACAGGAAGACCAGACCCCTCTATCGCTTCTGATTTCCTGCACCAGATGAGAATAAATTGCCCACCAGACAACATGAACATCAGTGATAATAAGGTGTCAGCTTCTTTCTTCACCAGGAAGATGAGTCATGAGTCTGATCTGGGGATGTCATACCTGCAAGCATTGTCATCTTCAGTATCATCTGGCTCAAAATTTGACATACACTACTTTGAGAGCTTGCTAAGAGGAAGAGGACTTCTGTATGCTGATCAGCAGCTTATGGCTAAACAGAAGACTGCGAGACTGGTTTCTGCTTATGCTTCAGATGATGGATCAACTTTCCGCATGGATTTTGCTAGGGTTATGTTGAAAATGTCTAATCTAGATGTTCTGACTGGGACTCAAGGTGAGGTTCGTCTGAATTGCTCTCTACCTGTAAGAAGTACATTTAAGAGATAAGATTGGTCATGCTTCTTCAGGCTGTTCAAATGTTTCATCTGGATTTATCACTGTGCTCTGTGTTTTGCATCTAGAAGTTGTGCCTAGGGCTTTATTTGTTGTCTACTTCCCTATGTGTAATGCAACAGAAAAGTGACACACTGGCAATGAACTTACAAGTTGTATAAATTTTGGTAGATTACTCTCCCTCATCAACTGTAATGATTCTGGTACATTTCGCTCAACTATCCAAGTTAGCAATCTTGCAATGAATCTTGATGCTATGAACAAATTCACATCCTTTTGTTTGACATGTTCTTCCATTTTTCTTTTTCTATGTTGACATTCCAGTTTTGCTTTAACAATTAAGGGGGTGCTTGGGAAAGCATTTTCAAACCCCACGTTTACAGTGTTTTTCTGCAAATCGAGATAATCTTCTTCACAAACTTACTTTATAAATAATAAAAACGCTTCTCCACCGCTTTTCACTTATAATATGCTATATGTTATGCATGTCTTCATGATTACTTGGATTTGCTTAAGAATTTTCTTTCTTGCCAAAGACTATAACAGAAAAACTTCAAATATCTTACCCGAAAAGGGAAAAAACACATTTCAAGAGAGAAATGACATCTTAAAATTTTAGCAGCAGGATGATTGAAAATTACTGACAAGTACCATAGCTTTTACTGAAATATCATGGTAAATAGTATTGGAGGATGTTTCGTTACTTTAATCACTAGACTTTATCAAGTGCTATTTATGTTAAATATTTCAACTATTTATCTAAAACGTGAGGCGAATAGATTGTTATGACCAGGATTTAATTATTATTTTTTCATTGACTTAAGAAACTCCATGAAAAGAGTGATCAAGAATGAATTTAGATATAATAATAACTAAGTCAAGAAGAACTGTATTTTGGAGGTTGCTTTCATGCCTTTTTCTTCAAAATTTGAAGCAAAACATTTGTCAAAAATTGATGCTTGGAAGTAGAGATTAAGTATACCCAACTTGTCCCACTTGCTCTTGTGTTTACTCACCAGATTGTTGCTTACCAACTTTTCATTTGATATTTCACTTCCCATGGTTTTCGGCCAATTTCTCTGAATTAAATTGTTGAATCACTAATTTGGATTCAAGTCAAATTAACTCTAAAATATGAGTTAATTCTTTTAGCGTAATCTTCTTTTTCATATTTACAAAGTTCAACTTTCACTTAATCCAATCATTATTGGGGGTGTTTGGCAATATGTTTAGACATCCCAGAAGCACGTTCAACAGTATTTTTCCGTAAAATGAGATAATCTTCTGCACATATTTACCTCAGATTGCATAAAAGTACTTCTCTACCGCATTTCCAAAAGGACCCATTAATTATCGCATTTTAATTAATTTATTTTCTTAGTTTCATTGAAGCATGAATTATAAAAGGAATTTTAGTTTTAACTATGATGAGCATAACATAAATATTATAATGTCAGAAAAACTATATATTTAACCAATTAATTCTTGTTAAATTTTTCAATCTAGCTTCCTGGTGTATCAATTTGACAAGATGGGGATGATTATGTGTCATATCATCCATGTCACAAGAATCATAGCCACCAGACTCAAAATGAAAATTATATATAAATTTCTCCCGAAGTTTTTAATGCAAAAAGGAGTTAAGTTTTTTAGATTAAAAAAAGTAATTAATTAATACAGTAATTATTTTTCTCCAAACAATATAAAATGGTATATATATAAGCATTTCAAATATACGTCATAATTAAATAATTTATTTAGTTTTTTAATACAAAAATGTTACTTTCTCTTATCCTAAATATAGAAGTTAGATAAAAAATTTACTTATATCCTAAACATAAAATCTTAGTCCATTGTCTTCCAAATTTTTAATTATTCCCCAAAATACCCTTGTTGATTGACTATATTAAGAGGGCCTTGGTATTTTGAATGCAATGGTTAAAATGATATCTCAGAAAAGAAAATCAACGTATATTTATTACAAATAATTAAATTAACTAATTTTTTTAATATATCTAAATTAGTTATTCAATCTTATAGATAGTATTATTTAGGGCGAATTGATAATGTTAGTTGGGTGGGGACGCATTATGAGGCAAATTAGGAGCTTGTAGGAGAAGATGATGAATGCAAGAATGTGATCAAGAATGTCCCAAGATGATGAATGCAAGAATGTCCCACATATAACATTTCAGTGTCATGGTTATAGGTAGAAGAAGGACCCACAAACAAAATTATAAAATTCACAACCTCAGCATTTTAGTGTATTGGGTTTATTTAGCACTTGATCATCATCTTCGTTTCATCATTTCAAGGTTCAAACGAATTCTCAGTTACTCCCATTGAAAAAAACAATCAAATAAGTCAATGCAAGGGTTAAACTGCATACACCACTCACTTAGGTGAATTTAATATCCTCAAATATTTTCAGCGTATACATTCAATCAGCACTTTAAAATATTTTTTAGTATATTTGGTGTGTGTACCATCCACTTACGTGGGTCCACCAAAGAATGCCACTTGGAACTATAAATAGGAGAACCAACTATGAGCTTGTTTGAAACAACGTTTTTAAAAGCTAAACGTACGTTCAACAGTGTTTTTTTGTAAAACGAGATAATCCCTTCCTTATATTTACCTCAACTTACATAAAAGTGCTTCTATATCGCGTTTCCAAACAAATCCTATATATGCTATATCTAGGCTACAACCATGAAAAAGCCACACACACACACATATATATATGCATAGTTACTTGTACCACTTTCACCATTTGTTCACTCTGGCTAGACCATCTATCTTTGATGCCTATGACATATGTGAGCATTATTGTAAGATCTCAAAAATGAAATGTAATAACTAAAAAATTTTAATAAAAGAGAGTATAGCATCAACGTAACCTTAAATTTGGATTACCCAATTCTAGTTTAGACGATTCAAAATAATATACATGCACGCTTATGTATGCCATCTCTTTCTCAAATCACGTATAGATCAAAGAAGCAATTTTTGAGAATATGAGTCACTTTTATAGTAAGTCTTCTCAGACAATTCTTTTTTAATTAAGTAACCTAATAAAACTATTCCATCGTTATTACGAAACAAAACTAGCTAGCTACTTAGATTCCAATGAGAATCCAACTCAATAATGACATGAGATGACTTCAACGTGAACTTCTGGTGTGGTGAAAAAAAAAAAGTGACAGGTGATAATTCCTTATAATCTGTGACAGCAAATCCCCGTAAGAAAGGCATATGGCTTATTTGGAAAATCGTTATGAGAAAAGAATTTACAGATTCTGAGGTATTTTACGAATTTCAAGATGGTTTTACAATTTTTAAGATGCTTTTTATAGATTTCAAGATGATTTTTACAGATTTCAAGATGGTTTTGTCTCGACTTATGTATATCGTTGGAGAACCAGTGTTTCGAAATAAGTTTATAGTCTGTGTAACCCACAAAAATATTATAAGGAATTATATGTAGTTAAAACAACACCGTACCACAAACTTACGATCAATCATCAATCTTTTCAACGCTTTACTTCTAAGATTTGCAAAGTCATGTATTATTGTTCTTTGTTTTTTTTTTTAATTCTTTGTGAAGTTCACTTCTTAACCTTCTATTTACTGACCATACCACTCATCTCAAGCGACTCTGCAACTCAAAGAATCTGCAAAAGTGGGGGCCTGTCTTAAGCTTGCCCACCAAATTTTGATTTTTGACCTCAGTAGTTTAATTTAATTAGCTTAATCTTATATAAAATTTATTAAATTACAGACTTGGTGTACACACATTATCACTTAAAAGTTTCAAAGTCAAGACACAACTTGACTATACCACCATTATTATTTTTATTTTTATAACATAGAATAGAATTCAAAGTCATCCATATAAGAAAATTATTCGAGCTCTTTTAAGGGCCAACATGATTCATGTCATGAATGATTTTGAAAGATTAAATGAATCAAACAATTCAATGATTTCATTTTCCCCCCTTCAGATCAATTTTCTTATTCGTTCGTTTACATATGTTGACTTGAGTGCGGAGAGAGGAACTCAATCAAAAGAGTCTGTCAAAATCATTAATTACTCATTTGTGTGAACATGATGGGGAGTCATACATAGAATTGGTTTTTCCTAGTTAATCTCATGAATATTGCTTTCATATATAATATTATTTATGCAGAATTGTAGTTCCTAGTTTTTGATATACATACATAGATATATATATATCATATTTTGAGCCACTTCATCACATTAAACGTTTTTTCTGAATCATATTATCGTATATCCAAACAACCAAGTAACCTGAATCGAGACTTTGGGATTAGGATATTTTTCCCAAATGTCTTTTTTAAGTATGTATTCGAAGACAGTTAATTCATTTAACTTGGGCAGCATTGCGTTAAGTCCTAGTTAATTTCAAGAATGTTTATACTGCTTTCGTACATAAATAATCTTCAAAGTTGTGGGGACATGAAACAAAAATTGTCAAAATAATGTTTGTTAAGTGGAGAATATTTACAAAAACTTAGCTACTCCAATTACCAATTTTTTTGTATGATGGCTATGAATATTATTGTTCACCAACTATTTTCTTTTGTATACTTCAATCAGATTAGACCATGCACGTTATACACATTTTCAAACAATCCATTCCTAATACAACCCCCGGGGGGGAGGGGAAGCAAGTGATTTAAGAAATAAAAATTAATATGTCAATATTTGAGAATGTTTATCAATATTTAAGATATTACTATAAGTACTTGTTTGTTAATGAGGTTTAAAAAAATTTATAATTACCAAAAAGTTCAAATGATAAGTGATAATTAACATAAACTTTTGATCATTTTTTACAATAAAAGAAATTTGTTATTGTAGGCTCCTCATTTGATATTGAAATTTTAGATAATTAACATAAATCTATTTCTTTTAAACCTCACATTAATTCCATTTTTTGGGGGGTGATAGCTAGGTAGGAAGTTTTGTAATTATAATAAGGAGTCGGCATAGAGATTCATTTTATAACCACACATCTTAAGAAATTTTAACTTTAAAAGCTTTATAGTTTAATCCATGAAACTGCATACATATGCCACTACGACGGATACTAATATATGAAATGAAAATATAAAATCAAACTATTGAATCCTGATTAACAAGCTCGGTTAATGTATTGTATTAAAAAGTTAGGGTAACTATAAACTATCCTATATATATAATGGACAAGATCCTTAATAGACTCAGATTAAACCATAACTGCCAATATTAGGACATAAGTCTATATCAGCAGACAATAATCCTATAGTAAGATCAGATGATGATGATGATGATTCCTGGGGTTCTAATCCAAGATCCTTCTCAATCTCCCTGATCCAGTACTTCATACTTTCAGCATCTGATGAATGAACCTGATGCTGATGATGATCATTTGAGACTCCTATGTTGTCATCATCCAACAAGTTCCAAAAATCATAGTCTGCCTCCAATGGTATCTCAAGCAAATCACTACTATTACTTGGCTTGTCAACAACCTCGTTTAGTACTTTACTATTACTATAATTATTATCATTATTATCATCTGGCCCTCCTCCTTGACACAATATTGAAGAACCCGCAGATGCAACTAGCTCCAGCTGCTGCTGCTGATGATGATGATCGTCTTGTAATTTGCAGATAGGTGGTATTGGTGATGATTGATCAGTTGAGCACTGATCTTTGTTAAGGTTATTTTCGGAACTT
>JANTPZ010025745.1:0-10790 GCA_025593235.1 Vachellia pachyceras
AACTCTAGCTTCAAGATAAAGGACACCCTCGTCATTGCAATCAACATAGAGATTGCTTTTGTTTCCTCTGATTCTGCCACTGAATGGATAGTAGATACTGAGGATTTCAGATAAGGAAGTCTTCAACTTTTGAGACATTATGGGGAAATCATGATCAGAAGCAGAGTAGAAAAGAACAATGGGAACATAAACAGAAGGAGGAGGAGCTATCTCATCAAGGAAAGAAAGTTTGAAGTGTTGAAGGTGATTTGGAGTCGGAGATGATGGCTTTATGGTGACTTGGGATACAATCTCAACCTTGGTTTCTCCCATTATTTCTCAGACAGTATAAGAAGCTGTTGATGAGGTTTTGTTGATCTTCTTCTGAGAGATTAACAACATGTATATATATATATATATATAAGACACATGCAACCTCTTATGGAGCTGTCGAAATTAATAGATTAGAGGCCGCCATTACAGGCGGAGTTAGGTTGCCAGACTAATCATAACAGTTGACCCACCTTTTTCACACAGGAAACAAACACTTCACTGCTGGATGGCCAAAACCATTTTCATCGGTTCGAACTTTCATTCGACTCTTCTTCCAAACTATTATTCACTGTAAGAAAAATAGATGATATTCACGCTGGTGGCGCGCCGAGGGCGGACTAGGTTGTGTTCAGCGGGTTCAGCCGCACCCTCTGACTTCCAGAAAATTAGATATATATTAATACAATGTGATTTATTTTACACCCATTCATTTGCTAATTTTGAACCCACTAAATTTTTGTTCATATTCTTCTTAAAAGATATTAAAAATAAGTTCTATTTATCTCTTTAAAACATTGTTTACACTATCTGAACCCGATATTGAGTCCGCCACTACATGTTGATATATATATGTGTGTGTCAGCCCACTCCAGTGCGTCTGAACGCTACAGATCTTTTTATTTTTTATTTTTAATGAGTATAAAATTTAAAATAATTGAAGGTAATGCAATTTGAGTGAATTTATTTTTGGCTACTCAAATATTTTTTTTATTGAAGGTAACGCCGTTTGCATCTATATTTAGCTTCATGACTCCTCGCTGATCCTTTTTGAATGCACAGTCGAGCGTCACATGTTTCAGCTTGGGGAGAGACTAGTTTTTATTTACATTTCAGGGGTAAATGTGTCTTTTGTATTTTCTTTTTACAAGTGATAAAAATTTGATTCTTACCATTTTTTTTTTTGTGAAATGACGAATTCTAGTGTATGTTTGAAATTTGGTTCTGACAGAAAATTCTTTTCCATTTCATTTTGCTGACCAAACAGCCGCAAACACTTAAAAATTGCAATTTTCTATTTACATTGGTCCATTTTCAGCGATCCAAACGCCCCTCATTCTTCATTTTAGCTGAACCTCGAAGCCTCTCAACAATTGTTTTTGGCTTCACCTTCTAAAACCATATGGGTAGTTTTGGAGATATAAAAGCGTGAAATCTTAAATTATAAAGGAAAAATAGAACTAAGTGTGTGTTTGGGAACTCCGTTGAGAGAAAGGAGTTTACGGATTTGTAGATGGTTTTGCGGATTTCAAGATGGTTTTTATGGATTTTGAGATGGGTTTTACAGATTTTGAGATGATTTTATCTCGATTTACGTGTACCGTTGGAGGAACGAAATTCTTAAAAAAGCACTAAGAGAGTAGTGAATCTATGTATAGGTGACTGTTGAAATTGACTAAAGAAAGTGGAAAATGACTTCAAGATAAAGCAAAAAAAGTAGATGAAGACGTTGGAATAGTAAATTAAATCTAAATGTATCTAACCTATAGGTCTATTTCAGAATGTGATGAAGAAGTGATTTTGTATAAGTTGAAATAAATATGTGAAGGAGATTATCTCATTTTACGGAAAAATACTGTTGAACAGGGTTTTGGTGAGTTCAGAAGTGTTGCCAAACTAAACCGATATAAGTTAAACGGAGTAAACTTTGAGCCAATAATACCGCAACATGTAATTTCTAATTCTATTTCAACTTCATTTTTTACCTTTAAATTTTTATTTCTCTTTAACTTTTTTTATGTCTTCTCGTAATTCACTTATTCCAACCTTTGTTTAATATATGTCATATCTTATTTCAAACTTTCCAAGATGATTTTTCATTCATGTACATTTATTTTTCAAAGTCCCATGCCATTTTTTTTTTCAAATTCGAAGCTCATTGTTATTATAGTAACATGTTAACGTCAAGGTATTTTATTTTCCTATTCTAAAGCTCTAAATAGTATATCTATTTGTATTTTATTATTATTATTTACTTTTTATAATTATATTTTATTTTTTATATTTTAATGCTTTCAATTTTTCCTATTTTTTAATTTAAATATTATTTTTGTCATTAAATATAAATGTTTTATATTTTAATTAAAATATATTACTTTAATCACGACCGGTTTAATCTTGAATCAACTTGAATCGTGAATCTTTGAGCTTAGATAACGAAGTGCTCTCGTGAAGATGCTTTTTTTTTTCAAAACAATCCTAATATTTTAATTACAACCCTATTAATTAAAATAAGGGACATACGTACTTCAAGTTACAAGAAAACCATGCAAAAATATACAAGAAAATTATTGTCTCAACTTTGATAGTCAATCAACTTCTTTTAATATTAATAAAGCTAACTGCATTAATTTAAAGTATTTCTATTTATCATGTTTCTTCAAATTAATTTTTCTAACTGATTAACTAATATATAATATAATAATACACGTAAATAATTTTTTAAATAATGTATTTAGTTTTATCTACATGAAAAAAAAAAAGCTAACTGACTTTTGTATTAAAGATTATCGTAATATTATTTTTGTACTAAACACCTTAAAATTTCAACCAACCTTCATTTTTGGATAGACAGCTTGTATGAGGGATTGAAAGGAGTAATTGTATAGCTCCTTGGAAGGAGTAGTAAAAACTCATGCATGCAACTCAGAAACTTGGTTAAAGGGGTTCAGATTATTTTTTTTAAAAAATCATGATACAATTTTGAATTTGGCTTTTTTTTTTTTGCATATTTTAAGAAGATTTTGGGCTAAAATTTAATAAGTTCAAGATAAGTGGGACTTATTCTTAAAATGTTTTGAGAAGAATTTAAGCAAAAATTTAGTAGGTTTAAAATTAGCAAATGAGTGGTGTGGAAAATAAATCATATAGTACTAACATATACATAATTTTCTAGAAGTTAGGGGGTACGGCTAATCCCACTGGCTTACACGTGGGTCCGCTTATGCATGCATGTTTGGTCATCCAAGATTGGATCAAGAAACTGGCATTGTTTGGAACTACATTTGGAAAAGCTAAGCATATGTTTAACAATATTTTTCAGTAAAACGAGATAATCTCTTTCGCACATTTACCTCGTAAATGGTAAAAGCACTTCTTTACGGCGTTCCCAAATAAACACACTAACAATCCAACCCAGCTACCGAAACTTATTCATATAACATTCATTGATTCAAACATAATACACACACGTATATATAATTATATATATGTAATTATACAACTGGGCATACCCAAGAAGCTAGAGACATATATAACATAGTTTATGAAAGCCACACACAATACGAATAATCTCTTACTGTGTTGCCTCTTGTCCATCAGTCCTATTCGTTTTCTCAGCCATCAGATCAATTCAATAATGGACAGAATTAAAGCAATATAAACCTTTAGATTAATCCAACGGCCTAGATCAAAATGCACCTCATTACCACCGTTGGAATAATGATCTGACGATCTGAGAAATACGAATTGAAACATATATAGACAGAAAACAACACCAGAGATTATTAGTTTAAATTCCCTTATTTAGCCTTTATATATATATATTGGTAATTATATATTAGAGCTTGAACACATGCATGCATGAAGCAGTGGTATGCATGCACGCACGCACATATATACATACAGATATATATATATATATATATAAGCTTGATGGATTATGGAGTAGGGCTTTGGGCACGTGCTTGGGTGGAGGTTTTGTGATGTTGAAGCCACCACCAAGGGCCATTGTTAAACCAAGGAAGGAATGGACAAAAAGGTCCTCTACCACCAAAACCGCCACCACCGTTGCAAAAGTAACGGCCATTGTCACAGGAGTTTCCACCGCCACCCCCACTGCCACCACCATCACCTCCTCCTCCTCCTTTCTTTCCGCCATCGCCTCCACCACCACCACCACCACCAGAATAACCACCGCCACCGCCACCGTAGTATTGCTGTAAGAGAACCCTACGGCTTGAAGCTTGAATGCGATTGAGAAATGAGATAGCAAAGAGGGTTAAAACCAGAAAGGTAAAGAAGGTTTTGGCCATTATGTCTTCTTGTGTTTTCTTCCTTATGGAGGGAGAGAATTATGGCGTATTAAAGACTCAAGATCACTCTTATTTATAGAACCAATGGTGAGACTGCTGTTTTGTATCTTATATTATTCACTTGTGTGTTTTATATTTAGTATAATATTTATAAAACAAAACGTTATTATGTGAGAGAGAGGGAAAGGGATTTTAAGTCATACTCACTCCACTAATTAATGTAAAAGTTATTTACTTAATTTAAATAACAAAATAAATTGGTTGATTTGAATAAATATGACTATGTGATATGATGTCTTTAAATATTGTTATTTAACATTTATATATTAGTTTATGATATATGGGATAAAATGGATTGATATATTATATTTAAGATAAAATACAATATCTTCATACTAATTAACTCTTATATTAAAAATTGGATGTAGTAGCATTTTATTTACTTGAAGCAAAACGAAAAGCGAAAATGGTTGAATAATTTTCCAATGGTGTAATTCTTCTTTCACTATGTGTAACATATTTTCAACTATACGTAAATATCTTTTATCTTATATATAATTAAAGATAGGTTACATATATATAGTTAAATAAGAGTTGTACAGCTGAAGATAGATTGCATGCATGTGGGTCTTTAAACAAATTTTATATATCTTTGTGCAATTAATAAATTTTGCAATGAGATATTTTTCAACCATTTTCCCAAACTAAAACCCCAAACTATAAATAAAAATAAGATATATGTCGTGCGGGTAAAATATATATATATATATATATGTATACACACACATGAAATATTAACAAAATGCAGCAGCCTAATCTTATATTTCTAAATTAAGCCTTCGATTCTCAAAGATTAAATTAAATTAAATTAATCAGAGCCATGCCATGTGCTGTGGCCCCATTAAGCTAGACGAATCTCTCTCAATATATTCATTCTTTTTATCCATAAAAGTTAATTAACTATTAGACTTTATAATTTAAGAAAAATGGAACTCTTTGTGTGTGTTTAGAAATTTCATTGAGAGAAAGGAGTTTACGGATTCCAAGATATTTTACAGATTTCAAAATGTTTTTTATGGATTTCGATATACTTTTTACAAATTTCGAGATGCTTCACTCTACTTAAGACACATTGATATAGTCCAATCTGACTTCAATATTTTCCTCATTTTTTATGAAATTTATATTGTAAACTATTTAATGTGACAGAATAAATAGTACTCCCATGACTCATTGACTCTGATACACACACACACACATTTTTTTAAGTACACACATAATAAATTGAGCATTACCGAAGTATTAAAAAATGAGTCTAGCTTAGCAAAAATAAAAAAAGGAAACAAATGAGTTGTGTGTTGTGTGTGTGTGTGAGGTGGTTAAATCAAGATATATGAATTCATATATATCTCAACAACAAAAATTTGTTTACTTGTGATTTAATTAATGATGAATTTTTTTTGGAAATGGTTAAAGATTTATATTTGAACTTTTTGCATGTTATTAATTTCTATACCAAAAGGACATGAATGAGGATGATGATTCGTTTTAGGATGATAAAGTGAATAATTAATGTATAAGGGTCCACACAGAGGAATAAGTAGAAATTAATTCTTTGCTTGCTTCATGGGATAATGAAATAAATGGGTCAACTTTTTTATTTCATCTCTGAATTATTTAACATTATTATTGCCTTTAATTATAGCATGAAAGTGACATGGGAATTGATTAGCATGCAATATTGTTAATTTTAGTTATGGCTCATTGCAAGTAATAGTAAATTACTGAAAGCTACAACCTAATTGCTTTTTCTGTTTTTGGTATGATTATTAAGGTGATATACTTTTTTATTTTCTTTATTTTTGAATAAAAGGCACCAAAGAGTACTTAGGGCTTATTTGGATCTCATTTTCAGAATAGCTTTTACAGATTCTGAGGTAAAACCTAGGTTTTGAAGAATAGATTTTGGAAAATAGCTTTTACAAATTTTGAGACAAAACATATGTTTTGGAAGTGATTTATGTTTGGGAAGTTATTAGCTTTTACAGATTCCGAAACAAAAAGTAGGTAAGAAAAAAGAAAGAGAAAGAATGAAAGTAGGAAAGAGAAAAGAGAAGAAAGAAAAGGTAGGAAAGAGGAAGAGAAAGAAGGGAAAAAAAGTAGGAAAGAGGAAAAAGTAGTAAAGAGAAAACCTAAATTTCAAAACCTAGGTTTCAAACCGAAGTTTTATAACTAAAATAACTTTTTAGAAAAAAATTTGTACTTAGACAAAATCTAGGTTTTAAACCAAATCTGAATTTTAGAAAGTGAAGGCAAACAAGCCCTTAGAAGTTGAACTCCTTGTCCTAAATATAAGTTACAATTTCTGGGATCCCTTATATATCTTACAATTTGTACTTATTTAAAAATTTAATTTCTTTTCATTCATTTTTACTTCCAATTAATTACATATATTTTTCATATCCTTTTTTATCTTATTTTTTCTTTTTTTTCCACTTACTCTCTCTCACTCATCCCCTAGAAAAACGGGTATATATTCTGGAAAAAATTGCATTTCTAACACTTCAATCAATTTTTTATTAGCATGATTCCATTATTTATAACTTACATGTAGGACTGGAGGGGGTAATTTTGACAAGGAAAATACTTAAATTCCTTATATCAATTATGATAATTTCTTCAATCAAATATAATCATGTTACTTTATTTTATAGATATTATCATTTCATTATAAACTAACATAAAAATAATAGAACATATGATTATTTGTGATTGAAGAACTTAATATAATACATATAAGGAACTAGATGTACATATGGTCCATATATAAAATACAGCATAGCCCATTTTCAAGAAATATAAATAATAACCAAGAGACAACAATGATAAATAAGTATTTATCAAAAGTACTGATGAACCTTATATATTGCCAACCCTCTTTGAATTGTTTATTAAAAACTCGTTTGACAATTTGGTAGAGAATAATTTTTACAAAGTTCGAGAAAAAATAAATTTTGGAGAAGTTCGGCATTTAACAATATGTGATTTGATTATTACGTTTGACCACAGATTTTTGAGAAATAAAAATCATGCTAACTGATTTTAGAAAACCTACAACTTGTTAACCTATTAACCAACGTAAAATAAAAACTGATAAGACTAGAATGACAAAAGTAAGATACGTATTGAGTGCTAGACCTCATTTAAATGAATGCAACATCTTCACTTTTTAAACCGTATTTCCTTAACAACGATTTAGAAGGTCTCGTTCGAATGAGGTCTAGCACTCATTCGAATGAGTACCTCATCTTCGTCAAGGTATAAATTTAGACTTCTTCATTCGAATGAGTGCTAGACCTCATTCGAATGAGTGTAATATATTCACTTTCTAAATCGTATTTCCTTACTAACGGTATAGAAAGTTCACTTTCTAAACCGTTTTTATTATATTCGGTTTAGAAATATTTGAGCTTTCTCATTTGAATGAGACCTATGTCTCATTTGAATGAGCCTCCGTAGAACTTTTCAAAACGCACATAAGAAAAAAAGGTTTAGAAAGTTAAATGATGTGGAAGCTGATGGAGTCATGTATCTAACGTGGCAAACAGCCGTTACAGCATCTGTTGCCCTAGGTTAAAAATGTTGCGTTTATAAACTTTCAGGGTAAATTTGGTCCTAAAAAACTTCTGGATACTCAGTGCTTCAACATGTATGTTTCCGTGGTAAAAATGCTACGTTACCCAAATAATAGAGAAGGGACCAATCCAAAAAAGGATTTTTTAAATTCCAAGAAAAAACAAAAAAGGACATAAAAGACTAAAATGCCCCGTAACTATTTTATATTTTTTCAAACCACCTCACCGGAGACTTCATCGGTGATCCAGTCAGCGTCGAAACCACCACCTCAAACCGACCGCCATAGGGAATAATTATTTTGGAAAGCTTGTATTCCAAAAATATTAGTGGCCTAGTGACCACAATACAATATATATATTGTAAATTGATATAATTAGACTTATTAGATTTTGTTACAACTCATTCTGAATTTTTGTTAAGGACTCCCCTCATATCAGTAGATATTGTCAACTTTTGTTTATCAAATACTAGTTTTTACTTTCAACCTATCCACAAGTTTGTTTGACCATTCTCTACATTTCATTAGTTGTTATCAACTTTTGTTTACCAAGTAATAAAGCTAGATTTTCAGTTCATTCATAAGTTTTATATATGGATTATCAATATTGTATTAGCTATTATCAAATTTCTTTTACTTAGTAATAAATCCACACATTCAACTAATTCACAAGTTTTATTAAAGCATTTCTTGCATTTCATTATTTATTACCAATTTTCCTTTACTGACTAATAAAACCACAGTTTCAAGGCAAATCACAATTTTTATCAAGGCATTATCAACATTTTACTGGCTATTACCAACTTTCCATTATTGAAAGTGTGAATTTGTTACTTAAATAAATAAGAGTTGGTAATATTTAATAAAATATTGGTAATGCTTATATAAAACTTATGAATGACCTAAAAGTCTAGATTTGACACATGGATAAATAAAATTTGGTAACCTAAAACCTAATAAAATGTGAAGAATTATTTAACAAACTTGTGAATAATGTGAAATTGTGGATTTGTTACTTGATTAATGAAATTTGATAATATTTAATGAAATGTTGGTAATGCTTATACAAGACTTGTCGATGACCTGAAAATATAGATTTATTACTTAGATAAATAAAAATTGGTAATACCTGATGAAATGTGGAGAATGATATAACAAAACTTGTAAATAATCTCAAAAGTATGGATTTATTACTTGGTAAATGAGAGTTTGTAATGTTCAATAAAAAATGGGAAATGACGGAAAAAGTACCTCGAAAAAAGTGAATCCCATAAAGGTGATTCAAAATTTTAAAGCCCAAACAAATGATAGTTCCTCATGCGTCTTTAAACAAGTTTAAAAGAAATTATATGAATGCCCCTATAATCATAATTAGACGTGTTCAGTTTTGGCAGGAGAGTGAAGGAGCTGAAAGATAAAAAAAACATTACTTTTTAGACCGTATTTGGTTCCGTGCGGTTTAAAAAGGTATTTCATTCACAAATTTCTATTTCTTCATTCGAATGAGTCTCATTCTAAATCGAATATGGGTTTCATTCTGAATCGATTATGCCTCATTCTGAATCGAATACGCACCTCATTCTGAATCGAATACGGACCCCATTCTGAATCGAATATGAGCCTCACAAATTTCTATTTTCTTATTCGAATGAGGCTCATCCTAAATTGAATATGGGTCTCATTTTGAATCGAATATGCCTCATTGTGAAAGTGGGAAAAAAAGGTTTATAGAGTCTCATTCGAATGAATATAAAACACATTCGAATGAGTCTACTATTTATAAACGGTTTAAAAAGCTTAAACTTCAAAATGCTGAAACTTGCTCATTTCAACTCCAAATTTGACAAATGACCTATCATTGAAAAGTCCTTTGAGTCTAATTTCCAATAAAATAAATTTCAAAATGATATGATTTCTGATTTGAAAGATATTGGAAAAAAACCAAACATGTATCAAGAATACGTATATTCCAGATATATGTTCGGTTTTTTGATGATATCTCTCAATCTAGATCTTCAATTGATATGAAAATTTTCCATTTGAAACTAGGCTCAAAGGGATTTCCAATGATAGGTCATTTATAAAAATTGGAGCTAAAATAGGAAGTTACATCATTTTGAAGTTCAAGTTTTCTAAACCGTTTATAAAGAGTAGGTCATTCGAATGAACTTTCTAAACCGAATTTTCCACCAACGGTGTAGAAAGTGGACTTTCTACACCTTTGGAGGGGACTTTCTAACCCGTTGGGGGAAAATTCGGTTTAGAAAGTTCATTCGAATGGAAAAAAAGCTCATTCGAATGACACTACTCTTTATAAACGATTTAGAAAGCTAGAACTTCAAAATGTTGTAGCTTCCTCATTTCAGCTCCAAATTTTACAAATGACCTATAATTGGAAAGCCCTTTGAATCTAGTTTCAAATGGAATAAGTTTCATATCAATTGAAGATTTGGATTGAGAGATATCATTAAAAAACAAAACATATATCTGGAATGTATTCCTGATACATGTTTGGTTTTTTTTCCAATATCTCTCAAATCAGAAATCATATAATTTTGAAATTTGTTTCATTGAAAATTAGACTCAAAGGGATTTCCAATGATAGGTCATTTGTCAAATATGGAGTTGAAATGAGCAAGTTACAACATTTTGAAGTTTAAACTTTCTAAACCGTTTATAAAGAGTAAACTCATTTGAATGACCTTTTTTTTTCATTCGAATGAACTTTCTAAACCGAATTTTCCCCCAACGGTGTAGAAATTGGACTTTATACACCTTTGGAGGGGACTTTCTACACCTTTGGGGGAAAATTC
>JANTPZ010025748.1:0-13036 GCA_025593235.1 Vachellia pachyceras
TTGAAATATTCTTCAGTAAATAAGTGATAGCTGGAGAAGTTCATTGACCTTTTAACTGTTTTACCCTTATCCATCTTCATTTCCTGAAATACACAAATACCATATTAAAAACCAGTCAACACACAAATAAACAATCAAAACAAAATAAACGAAAGGGGAAATAAATCTTCATTGAATGAAACAAAATACTTGTTGGACACTGCTTCACCAAATTATATAAAGCTTTTATCGAGGGTCCACATGCTTTTGACGAAAAAAATAGAAACATAGTGTGTGAACAGTTTTAACAGCACAGTGCACTTTCCTCACACCTTGCTAGATAGAAAGATGAGTGCTTTCAATTGCAAACAAACCAGTCTGACCCTCCCTCAACCCAATAGTCTTTTCTAGTAAGAACTTAGTTTCATTAGTTTCATTATCAGAAAGCAGAGCACACCAGAGAAATAACAAACCACCAATTAATATTTTCTCATTCCAAAGGAACAACAGATGTATCAATTGCCACTTTAAGGAAAAATCTGCAACTAATTATAATATGCAGTGCCTAAAGTAACCAATTAAGATTTCAGAAAAAATTCACATCCCAAAGGAACAGCCGATGTACCAATGCCACCAATACCTACATTGAGTTCCTTCAACTACTAATTATAATATGCAGTGGCTAAAGTAACTGTCATGCGTCATGCTTCTTCTTATGGGCAAACATTGAAAAGGCTTACGATGATGGTAGCTAAAGAGGGCAAATTGACTGCAACCCAATACCCCAATATATGTTAAAGTTAGAGAAAAGGTAACAATATATGTTAAAGTTAGAGAAAAAGTTACAAAGGGGAAAGCATCAAAACCGCAACATTGTCAACCTAGTGAAGCAAAAGTGGAACCGACGAAATGAGCACAATGCATAAAAGGGATAATAGGAACAACTATTTATATGAATACATATTATTGAAATACAACCCAGCATCTGAAGCAAAATGCGAACACAGCAAATGCATAAGCAGAATGGAATTTAGGATTCGTAAAGCACACCTACACGGGGACCTACCGCACGGCTTCACGGTGACCAGAGCAGCTGCTTAACGCTGAACACACCAACGGCTTCACGGCGACCAGAGCAACAGCTTCAATCACTTCACGAGGGTCCGCAATTTTGACAGGCGACAGCTTACGATCGAGCACACCGACAGTGGCTAGGGGTGAGCAATGGGCGGGCGGGGCTGCCCCGTGGGGCAACCCGTGGCCCGCCCATGAGAGGATACACGGGTACGGGGAGGCCCGTACCCGTGTTGCAACCCGTTTAGACCCGTACCGACGGGTACAGGCTTAATCGGGCGGGGCCACACCATCCCCATGTATCTCCTATATCTTTTTTTCCAAAAATGGATATATCTCCTATATCAGCACAGTTGTAGGAGAAGAACAACACCTAACCATGTAAAACACGCACCGCCCAGTCCTTACTCTTCCTTCCTTGGTTTCTCCTCTTCCCCCTAAAAAAATCTACAGAATTTAGTACTCCGGTCGATACTGATATTAGAAATAACTAAACTTCCATACTGGCTCAATGACTATGAAAACTTTTATGAAATCATCAAGGAATGATCAAGTGCCTGGAGAACGACTCTGCCAGGTCTCAAGTCCTCCATCGGTCATGGGAATCATATCTGCGAGTGAGTTGGAGTGAGGTGGAATGGAAGAATGGAGGTGGAGTGAATGGAGTCACGGTCGTAATCGGAGATGGAGAATATGGACGGAGGATATGATGGGAATAGTGATGGAATTAATTGGAGAGGGATGGAGTGTGGAGTCAATGGAAAAAGGACGAAGAGGATGTGATAATTGATATGATGGTCTGGAAGAGTGAAGAAGTTACGTTGGAATATGAAAAGAAGAGAGGTGAAAGAGACTTAGAATGAACGGTGGGGATGAAATAATGTGATGGAGAAAAAGACAAGTGAAGAAGTAAAAAAAGTGAAGAGATGGATGGTGAAGGTGACGTGAGTTGGGGGTTAAATGAGAGAGAAAAGTGAATGTCAGCATCATGTGATGTGAGTGGGTGAGGAAAAGAAAGAAAAAAAATAAAAAGGTAAGAGCACGGATCAGGAGCGTCTTCTGCGTTTTATTTCAATTGATAAAGTGTCACGGGCGGGTACGAGGCACCCCGTGGGTGAACCCGTCCCCCACCCCATGAAATGGTAGCTCCACCCGTTTTGGACATGCCCGTGACGGGCTCCAAACGGGCGGGACTGAACGGGTATTTTGAGACCGGGTACCGGGTGAGGCGGGCAGGACAGGCTTTTTTGCTCACCTCTAACAGCGGTGACTTCATGCGACCACAGCGACGCCTACTAGCGAGGAAAGCAACAGCGACTTCTCAGCAACGCGACGGCGATTCCTTTGGTGGAGCAGAGCAACGGCGACTGGTGACAAAAGACGGGTGAAGAAGATTTTCAAACGCATGCACGGTCAAACTGCCCTTTTCAAAAGCTGGGGGCAATTGAGACTTTTCCCACATGAAATCTGTGACAAAAAAGTCCCATAGGACCTCAGAGAAAATTCAAAATGTTTGGGACCTTTTTGTAGTAAAAGCTCTTACTTTGAACAAAAGTGCAATTTTCCCCTTTTTTTCCTTATATATAAAAGGGGAGGAAGTGGACAACTTATTTGAGCTCCAATCCAGTATATACCTAGGTACTTCATCTGCTTTTTTCTTGGGAAAAATTATTTAATATTATTTGTCATTTAAAAAAAATTAATACCACATTTAGTCATGTCCCCATGGTATATCTATTTATAACGTTAATATAGCATTTTACTTCACCAAAAAAAAATAATATAGCATTTTATGGCTCTTTTTTTTTAAATTTTCTTTTTATTGATACATCCATTAATTATTATAAAAGCACAATTTTCAAGATTTTATGTATCAATTTATAAAGCATATTGGGAAAATTAGGTTTTTAGTCCCTCAACTTTTGACTTGATTGTAACTCAGTCCCTGAACTTTGATTCTGTGTAACTCAATCCCTATAGTTTTGACTCGGTTGTAACTCATCCTATAGTTTTAACTATTTTATAATTTAGTTCATGACTTTTTTATTATATATATGATTTATTAAAATATAAGTACTAAATTATAAAATGGTTAAAAGTTAAAACTATAGGGACCGAGTTACCGTGAGTCAAAGTTTATGGACTAAATTACAATCGAATCAAAACTATAGGAATTGAGTTGCATTAAATCAAATTTCAAGGATTGAGTTATAACCGGATCAAAAGTTAAGGGACCGAAAGGTTAATTTTTCCAAGCATTTTTAAGACATGTTAATAGAAATTAATATGATACAATAGAAAGAAAATTTTAATAAGTATAAACATATCAAATTTTATTTCTGAATTTGTTTCTCCAAACTTTAGAATATTTGCTATTCAAGCCAAAAGAAAACCTTTAGAATATTATATTTTATATATGTTGGATGCTTTTAGTCTTTCTCCACAATTCATATCAAATATATATATATATATATATCAAAACATTCAAACAAGATAATCCATAAACTCTTTAAAACCTCAAACATTAAACCAAGGTATAAGGATAACAATTGACACCGCAGCACTAAAATTCTACATTAATTTACAAATAATACATGAAGAATTATCTATAATATCATCATGATTATGATGATGATCATCAGTATCAAGATCAGCAATACCATGCATGAGATCCTTGTCCTTGAGTGGAAAAATACATTAAGCTTTTCATTTGATTTTTCACCATTACCATTATATATAACTTTAATAATTCAAAATTAAATCACATACTTAGAGTTTATTTAGTAAGTTTTTAGTGCCACAAAAATAACCAAGAATAAAATAAAAATAAAAGTAGCTGGTTCAACCCTTGGTGTTAAATGGAATTCTGTAAATTTTGATTGTCTTTTAGAAAACCTTTATTTTCCCACCTAACCAGTAAATTTAAGGCCTTAAATATGTTTGGTTCAATAGCCTTAGCTTGTTTTCTCCAATTTAAGTTTTTAAATCACTGGCTTACTTGGAATATATTTGGATGTTGTGGGAAGTCCATAAAGGCCAACTATAGAACATCTTGTAACCAACATGAGACTGAGTCACTATCCACACACCTATATCAATGAGGTTAAATCTAGTGGAAGAAGTTGATCCCTCACATTTTAGTAAACCGATTAGGTTTGATTAGTTCTGGTTGGGCAAGACGTTTACATTAGTGTCCAATAATGTATTGAATATGATTACTCAATCCCTAAACATTTTGGTTCAACTGGTAATAAAGTGTTGTACCAACCTAAGAGGGTTCAAGTTCGAACTCTATAACTGTTGCAGCCCTTGTGATCATGCTCGACTCAATTTAGGTTAGTCTGAAACATCAATAAATCCTTCAAGTTAAACTGAGATAAGTCCATAAAATACGAAATGCTCCATGTAAAAAATAGAATTATCTCTAATAAAAGAATTCTTGCTTAGTAAGAAACCGGTTCCTTCACATACCTACAAGTAATGTTTTCGAGGTAAGTTCAGGATATCCATTACTGGTAACATTGATTAATCCCCTCGCACTGTAGACTTTCTGATTTTACCATGTCTTTACTCCTCAAGGTCAAATGCAAATTGGAGAGTTATCACTTTTCAAAGGGGCTTTGGAGCTGATAATGAGACCTTCTCCATACACATTGTGTCCGTTTGGGAATGCAGCAGAGAAGTACTTTTATACAATTTGAGGTAAATATGTTGAGCCAATTATCTTGTTTTGCAAAAAAAATACTGTTGAACGTACTTTTGAGGAGTAAATAGGTTGAACCAATGATTATTTACTTAAAAAAATCCAACTAAATGCTAATTGCAGTAGACCTCATGATAGGATGATGTGTTTTTTGTACACATGCTGACAAATAATTTAATACGAGGTCCGTTTGAAAAAACGGTAAAGAAGTACTTTTACTATTTACTATGTAAATATGTGAAGAAAATTATTTCATTTTACAAAAAAATATTATTAAACGTACTTTTAAGATATTTAAAAGCTTTGCCAAACATCCCACGTGCTTTTTTTGTTTTATTATTATATAAGCATGCATGCAATTATCAAACGTTCACTTCCCGTGTGGACCCCACATCTACTCAGACTCCAAGATAACGATGTGAACATTGACTCAGCACAGCTATCCAATCCACGCCAGACACATTATTATTTCTCTGAGCTATTCTTCGCTCACATCTCGCTATATATACTCCTCTGCTCCTCCCAAATTCCCACCGTCCATCTCAAGAAGCCACTCCGTTTCTTACATAGCTCCTCGCGTTTTTCAGTTCCTTACGACGTCGTTTTCTTTCCCCTCCTCACACTTCCGCCATGGATTCTTGCAGCAAATCTGTTCGCAACTCTGCTTCTCCTTTCGACTGCATCCTCTTCGGTGAGTTCCTTTCTGGTTTTCTTCAATTCTCCCTCGCAGTTTTCGCTCAAACTTCTTCTCCATTCAAATCTGATCATTTCATTATGTACTGACACACAGATTTAGATGACACTCTGTACCCAACCAACACCGGAATAGGCGAATCGCTGAAGAAAAACATTGACGGTAGGTAATCAATTAATCAATCAGCTAAATCTCTTAGCTCATTTTATTTCTTTTTCGAAGTCGTGTTTGATTTCTCTGACAATTTAAGAGATTATTTACACCAAATGCAGATTTCCTGGTGGAGAAATGTGGATTCCCTGAGAGCAAAGCATCAAGCCTTCGAATCGAGTTGTTCCGAACCTACGGAAGCTCACTTGCTGGATTGCGAGTAATTTCTTCCTCTCCTCCTCCCTCCCTCCCTCTCTGTATGTTCGATTTGATTGTATTGTATAATGAACCATTCTGTTGATTCTGTTGTTACAGGCATTAGGTTATGATATTAGTGCAGAAGATTACCACAGGTTAGAACCTTAATAAATTCAATTTTTATAAAAACAATTCAGAATCTATAAGAAGTTTTAAAGACTAATTGATAATAAGCTTTGACTTCAACCTGAGCTTATCTTCTTTCTTTCTTTCTTCTTAAACCAACAGTTTCGTGCACGGAAGGCTTCCTTACGACTCCATCAAACCGGATATTCAACTGCTCAACCTCCTTTGCAGCATTAAGCAACGAAAAATAGTAAGTTTCAAATTTCTTTCCATAATTATTCGCTTGGAATGAATGACATTTCAAACTAAATTCAACTTTTAACTTCCCCCCTTTTCACCTGAAACAATCACAAACCTTACATATTAAAAATAAAATTTAAAAAAAAAAGGCCTGTGTAACTAAAACCATTATATGGATGGTCTAAAGAATGAAATAACAATATTGGAGCTCTTATTTGCAGATTTTCACGAATTCAGATAGGATTCATTCGCTGAAGGCGTTGGATCGACTTGGGATTAGTGATTGCTTTGAGCAGATCATATGTTTTGAGACGATGAACCCGAACCTTCCAAACTCAACCCGCCCGGATGAGTACCCGATCCTTTTGAAGCCATCACTGGATGCCTTCAAGATAGCGCTCAACACAGCTAATATTGATCCTCGCCGTGCTGTAAGCTTGCAAACTTATCCCTCTAAAGATTCTATACTGTTACTCTCCGTATTAAATAACTAATTTATAAAAATTTAAAAATTAGTTAAATTAGTTGTTGAAACTATTCCCATCAATAAAAACTCGCATTTAACATGTGAAATCTATAGAATAGTTTTGAGAGAATTTCTAATTTTAAAAATAAAGTGGTTTGAAGTCTCATATTTAAGATTAAAATAATCTTAAATATTTTCTATGTTTGCTTTGGGAAGGAAAGAGTATACAATTTGTAGTGTGTGAGATAAAATTTGAGTTATTCAAATATATCATGCTTTGAGTAACGTTAATAAGGACTCCCTCCAAGTGGTTTTTTTTTTTGGGTTATTGAAAGTGCATATTGTGTTGTTTGTTTGCAGCTATTTCTAGATGATAATGTTCGCAATGTGGCAGCAGGAAAAGCAATGGGTCTCCACACAGTTCTGGTAATTTTAATTTCCATTGATCTCTCATACATACTAATTAATTATTATTATTAAAATCATATTTAATTCACAATATTCGTTTCTGATTTGATAATATGAAGGTTGGGAGGAGTGTGAAATGTGAGGGAGCAGATTATGCAGTGGAGAATGTGAATAGAGTAACACAAGTGGTTCCTGAAATATGGGTAGGCAGAAATGAAGGAGAGCTTAAAAGGATCCAACGTTCCAATAGCGAATTGGATGCTATTCTCACCACTACACCAATTGGAGCATAGGCCCAATGGCATCTCCAATATATATATATATACACACACACACTATTCCACTTTACCAAATCAGCCACGTAGATAAATAATGGAAATTGTTGTACCTACTCACAGTGTAAAGGGAAAACCACCCAATTGTGTATTTATCATCTCAAGTCATGAGGGTGTTGTACAGGTTAATTAATTATCCCACAAAATGTGATATAAATAAATATGGTGAATTTACTTTGTAATACTGATTTGCACATTTTTGGAATTGTTTATTTTGTATGCATTATTGTATGTACATCATAAAAAGTTCACTAAACGGTAATTTCGGTTAACCCACAAAAGCAAGAATACATTTAGTCACTGAACTTATGAAGAGCTCAAACGCACGTTCAACAGTATTTTTCCGCAAAACGAGATAATCTCTTCTACATATTTACCTTGACTTACGTAAAAGTAATTCTTTACTGCGTTCCCTAACGGGCCTATTATAAAAGTTTACTAAATGGTAATTTCCGTTAACCCACAAAAACAAGAAATTGTTTTTCAAATTCAATATACAGAGAAAGGGATAAAGTGAGTGAAAGAATTTTGAAAATGTGGGATAACTAATTCCTTAAAAGTAAATACACTAAAGAAGAATATTGCATTGGGGAGATACCTCCCTCTCCATTGGATCAACTTCTATATGGTTGATATTTAACATACTATAACAATATTATTATGTTATAATATTAAATGACAAAAAATACAAACAAACAAATTTAAATTGTTAAAACTTAATCTAAATATTTTTAATGGTATGAATACAAATCTCCATGGTTTGTTCTTCAATGTTAAATCTCACACCTAATTTTCTTCCATCAATAATACTATAATGGAGAAGAATTATACACAATCATATCTCATCATCTATTTCTCACCAACCCAAAATGCTGAGGCTCTATATGATTTTATTTGAGGAAAAAAAACGAACATCTCTAGATTGATATGCTGTTGGGTATTCCCTTCCCAGTGAGTCCACCTTCTCCAGAATAATCTGATGTATTGGGATAGAGCAATGTGTAAGGCACATTCACAGGTCCAATTCTGTTCTTCAATCTTACGTCGTTGTTCATTTCCATTATTCTCTTCTCAATTTCCATTAGTCTCTGTCCAAATTTATCAAATGCTGCAAGAGGTTCAGCATCTGAAGTCCAGTCAGAAGAATCTCTTTGCCCAAGATAAACCTCATCAGTTGCGTGTCTAGACAGAATCTCTATCAGTGATACACCAATGAGGGTTTGAAACTGCGCTGTAATTGTTCGTAAAAACGCCAAGTCAGGATTTGACTCTAGTTCTGCAAACTCAGGAGTTCCTGGCTCTGGCATGAATCTACGGCTCATCGTTGGACGGTTAGGGAGGTAACCTGCGTACGGGTATTGCCCGAAATTCACGGCTGCATGGAAGGCAGAAGCCAGCCAAATGATAATGGAGCATGATTGAATGAGCTCATCTCTAGTTTTCATCTCTGGCCACCTTGTCTTGTCTTTCAAGTCACCGTGACCCTTGTGGAGGATTTCTTCCCACCATGATTGAAGCTCATTATCATTTTGAACCAAGTCATCAGATATGTAATAGAAGTAGCAATATTCTCTTACCCAGGTTTCAATTGCATCCCATATTTGTAGTCCATCTACAGCATAAGGATAGTCCTCTATCACAAGTCTAAGACCATGAGGACAGCTTGAATCAGGAACTGCCATACCTCTAGAAAATGCAGCAAAAGAGTTACAGATTGTCTTTTTATGTATTCACACAAAACCAGTGGAAATCATTTTCCTTCTTAAGTTTTTCTTCACACTCACCTCTTCAGTAGATCGGCAGGTAGTGCCTGATCAGTGAAAACCCAGTTTTTATAAACAGCTGATGACATTTCCATGGCAAATTTACCTGGGAAAACCGTTCTTTCTAGAATCCCTCCGGCGTTGATGAGGATTTGACGAGCCAACGCATTTATGAACATTGTGTCCTTGAAGTGGGGCTGCAAGAGTTTATATATTGGGTGAAGGACACTCAGCTGCCTGTTTGTGGCTATTATGAATGGCTCTATTGCCGCATGACTGCATAACCTGCAAGTGAGTCCTAGCTTTTCGTTTAATCATTTTAGACCAGAAACACAAAAAAGTTATATGCTCGCCTACACATCATACCAGTGACTAATAAGCTGATGGTACCCAGAATCATTCACAGCCACATAAGCTTTGGCTAGCTGCCACACTGAACTTGCAACACCATCTTGTGCAGGAGTAAGAACTTTGCTGGTAGCACCATGATGATACCCTTGAGGATGGGGCAAGCTTAGTTCAATGGCCAATGGCTTCAATGTACCATCATCTTGAAGAAACAACAAAGTTCTGGTGGCATAGGTCCTGGTATCGGTAGAGTTTATACGACTCAGGTATGGCATCAATGCATCATGAAAATCCAATATAAATAGCCTCTTGTTTGCAAGTGCCTATCACAGGAAAAATATAAGCTTGTTAACTGTTTGATCTAAGACATTTGGTTTGATTTTTATGCATCTCTATATCCAATGAACAAAAATCAAGCCTGATATTAGTACCTCTCCTACTGTTAGCCCACCCAAATTATGTTCTATGTGTTTTGCTTTGATGGAGCTATTTTGATTCCCAAAGACTTTAGGGTCAAGCTTGCTGATAGGTGGGAAAATCTACACATGCCATTTACGGAAACAAATTGGAAATGCACAAATATTATCTTTCCTTTCTACCACAAAAATCTCCAAACAATTAAATAAGTTATAATTTTATAATACTTGCAGGCATTGGATGACAGTAGGATTAACCCCAGCAAGCATTTCTCTTGCAAATTCTTCATCTGTTCTCCATGCAGTCTTGTTCTCTGCAGTCAAGTGTGGTTAAAATCGTAATACTGAGTCCATCCAAATTCCAAATAATAAAAAATGGGAAAACTTCAGTGTGTACCTTTTATGACATCAGGCATTGGCAATTTGAGGAATCGCTCACCATCATTGCGAGCAAGTTCCCTAAATAGCTCCCAAGGGATAAGGTGTCTGATTTTAGCCTGAGTAGGACCGTTTGGCAGTTTAATGAACCCTTTGTAGATATTAAGTACATCTTCAAAAGTTTCAAACTCATTGGCAGTTAAGTGACATGGAGGATTGATCTCTGGAAGGAGTTGAAACAGTACTGGAAAAATAGATTTCAAAGCATAGGCCAAAAAATCTGAAAATTTGATGGGGCCAAACCGTTCATCTCTTGGAACATAGATGTTTAGGTTCAGAAGAAACAATCTTTTCTCACTTCTGGGATCTGCAAAATTGACATAGATGAACCGTGTTCGTGACACAATAAAAGAAAAAATTGTACCAACTTTACGATCCAATCAATTATGTAATATTAATTACTTGAATAATTTTACTTTTCAATGATATTTAATTTTTATATATTTTCATTTATTCCATTTTTAATCATTTTTCCCTAATTGTATCATAATATATAAAATAATATATATATATATATATGAATATGTATTATTTAATGAGACTCATGTCATTTTAAATCATTTTCCACCAAAAGTTACTTTTCAAACATTTATCCAAACAAGTTTTTCTTTTCGCAAAAAGTCACTTCTTAAACGTTTATCCAAACATAAATCACATCACATCTTTCTAACTTCTATTCAGGATTCCTTTTTCAAAAGTCATTCTACCAAAAAATTACTTTTTTTTAACGTTTATCGAAACGGATCCACAAGTAGATTCCTGATTGAAACACCAATGTAGATTCCACAACCACTAGTTTTTCCAATTCCCTTTGAATTACTTGAAACAATGATCAAATGCAAGTTAGAGTATAATATACCAATTTCATCAGTTGCGATCAGAGAGAGATACAAACTTCGATTTGACATGTACATAGACTCTAAAAGATGACAAATTTGAAGTCTTGTGTTGTGTCTTGCACACAATGTCCATGTTTTAGTGTTTACGATTCTTAGGTTCAAACCCAAAAGTAATTGGTCTAACGGTGGACCAACTAGACTACAAAGTGAGTAAACTGTGTTTGAATCACACCTTGTTATGAAAGACCTCTCTCAAGAGGTCTTCCCTCATTTTTGGGATCTGCAAGAATGATACAGTCAGATTCATGAATCATGATTGAAACACTAGTTTAGATTCCACAAGCACTAGCTTTTCTACCACCCTTTAGAATCACTAGAAACAATGAACAAATTCAAGTTTGCACGTAAGTCCCATTGCATCACTTGCAATCAGAAAATCAAAAACTTTGATTTGACCTGTACATGATGCTGCAACACGACAGATTTGAAGTGTTGTATTGTGTTGTGTCTGGCACACAATGTTACATGAAAGGGAGGACCTAGGTTGTGTTCAGTGGGTTCAGTCACACCCTTGATTTTCAAAAAAATTAGGTATATATTAGTACTATGTAATTTATTTTGCACCCACCCATTTGCTAATTTTGAACCTACTGAATTTTTTCTCAAATTCTTTTCAAAAGATATTAAAAATAAGTCTTACTTATCTTCTCAAAAAATAGTTGCAACCCCTGATCCTGAGTTTGCCACTGGTTACATGTTTTATTGTTTAGGATTTATGTATCGATTCAAATGGGGTATTCTAACATCTGACTAACCTTGTTTAGTTTTTTCACGGCCAGTTCTTCCTCTGCGAGGATATGGATACTTCTCTGAACCACCAATAATCGGACGTGTATAGTCTGGACCCTTCTCTGGGCTCCCCAGATCATTGTAGTAGTCATAGTCATAGACTCTATCCCACTCCTTATGTTCCCCTGATCCATTTCCACGGAGGTTTTCTAGCTCTTCTTCCCTGAACTTGCGCAATGGCTCAGGTGTTTGACATGGTAGATAAGTCTGTATCACACAGCCAGAGAATTTTCCCAGAGACAAAAATCATGTTGCTTATATCCATCAGGACAAGTTCAAAAGCAAATTTGTAAGTGTGTGTGTGTGCGCATATTTTAACAACTAACAACAACAAAATAACAACTGTCCATATGAAAACTTGCAAATCCTTATTTTAACAAGTAATGATAGCAACTCAACAAGTATTTGTATGAAAATTTACAAATCATAATTTATAAGACCTGATAAAAAGTGCATATACGGGCAAAATGGCAAAATAACAAGTGTGATTGGAGAATTTTACTTAATGAAATAAGTAAGTTTGTTCTTTTGCAAGTGCATTGTTTAGTTATCATCACTAGGATTTCCAACAAAGCTGAAAAGAATGATTGTTTCTTTGGAGCGAG
This sequence comes from Vachellia pachyceras, assembly GCA_025593235.1. Lineage (NCBI taxonomy): Eukaryota > Viridiplantae > Streptophyta > Magnoliopsida > Fabales > Fabaceae > Vachellia > Vachellia pachyceras. Next base: position 12,632 of record JANTPZ010025748.1, read on the forward strand.
CAGCAATTATAGGAGCAAAAATGCCATAATTGTGAAGCTCAATTATTATTCTGATCCTTTATGAATGCTAGAGAGGAGGAGGAGGCTAAAACTACCTTATTTGCGAAGAACACACGTTTGTAGTTGTAGCGATGAGCAGGGTAGACCCAGGAATTGCATAGAAAATGAACAGGACCATGACCTGGTACGTCCTCTATGGTTAGTGTCTTGAGGTAGAACTGGCTATGGTGATGGTTCTTTATGATGAAGGCCCCTGGAACCCCCAAGCTCTCATCCCAATCAAAGCTTATAGAGAACTCTACATCCACACAACGTGACAATGAAGAAATGGTTGAAACCCACTTCTCCAAATATGCCTCTTTCCCCATCTTCCCTCTCATCCCATTTTCTGCCAAAAAAAAAAAA
>JANTPZ010025750.1:0-11234 GCA_025593235.1 Vachellia pachyceras
TATCAAAGTGAATGTTGAAGAATGCAGGAAAACACTTCAAAAATTGGGTTATGCAGACTTGACATTTGAAGATTTTTTTGCGGTGACTTATATCAACTCCATTTCTTATTACTTCTTTTATTGGTACATTGGTCTGTATTTTTTGTTTTCTTCAGATTTATTGTAGTTACATTTTGTAAGAGTTGATGTTCTTATATGTTCTATATATCATATTTTGCAAGTACAATCACTGAATATTCAATAAGTGGAAGTTAATAGCTTTTTCTCTTGCAATATAGTGTCATTTTGAGTCATTGCCTGTTTTTGGACTTGCACTTGTAAGTGGTGTAAATTGTACCAATGATCAACATATGTGCATTATAACTGACCAAAGTGCTCTAATGTGTTGTTCACAGCATATTATTATCTCTCTCAATATGAATGAGTACTGAAAGTTTGGTGTCTCATGCTAACTTCATCATTTGTAAATATGGACCAGGGCATTCATCTGGTCCAATGATTACATTGCATAATATTATCGGTAAATATCTGAATATGTTAAATATGGTAATTGTGGTCAATTGATATGCAGCAGAATTTCTTAGGCTTAGCTCGTCTACTTTTTTTTTTTTCCAATTTACTCATTTATTTTGTGTACTCTATTCAAGTCCTGAGATTGCAACCCGAAAATCTCTGGTTTGAATCCATTGCAACAGACTCTGAACAGCTGAACAGTGACAGGAGCAAGAGCATAGAACCATAAGTAAACTAATTGGCAAATGCCTTGCAGTGACGAAACACTAAACTGTTTGAAAGATAGCACTTGTAAAACCCACTTGTTCTCTGATTGGCTGATTCCATGAGTTCCTTTGTTAAAACACTGAATCAAGCAAAAACGTTGGAGGACTTCTTTCTATATCATAACCATAATTTGCATAATTCACTTAATCCTCAAAACTTGTGAGAAGAGATGGGAATGCCTTTCTAGTATACTGTTTAGGCTGAACTAGGTGAAGCTATAGGAGATGGATGATGCTATAATGGGAGGCAAGTTTGTGACAAGATCAAGATAATGAGATTTCAAGTTTACATACAAAATAGATTTTGTTTTTCTCGGTTATGTTAATGTACTTTTATTCAGCTCATAGTTGTTTCTAATATCTGTTGAAAATTTTCCAGTTATTCCTTGAGCAGCTGGAATGTGTTATCCAAGGAAAAGAGACTTCCATAAGGTGCTGATAATTTCTTATTTTGCCAAGAGTTGGCGTTCACAATCATGAGTTGGAAGCATAATTTGGTACCTAAATTGTAATAGGTTGGCATCTTCTCTTTATTTTACTCTAACATTTTTCTTTCCAATAAAATTTATTGTATGTCACAGTCATGCTGAGCTTGTCCTTAGATGCCAAGATCAATCAATATCTGATTATGGTGAGTGACTTGAAATTCATGCCATGTGCCTTGATTTATTTCTTTTTATCCATGTGTCTTGACATATTTGTTTCGTTAGTGGTTATGTTCTTCAGATTTGTAACCTCTGGTGAGATACAAAAGCGCGCAGAATTTTTTGAACCTTTTATACTGGGCTTAACTAATTCAACTGTTGAGCAGGTTTGTGCTATGTTATACATTTGGTTATCGCAAGGGCTTTAACTAAGTTTCTTTTCAAAACTAGTATCTGATTAAACTAAAATAGTACTCAGATTCCATTACTGAGAAACTGTGCATTGACTCAATTATCACTATATCTAGTTTTGCAAATCATCGGTTGAGCCAATGGGTGAAGAGAGCGATCATATTCATATTACCGCCCTTTCCGATGCATTGGGCATTCCAATCCGTGTTATGTACCTTGACCGCAGCTCATGTGATGCCGGTGGTGTCAGCGTGAATCATCATGATTTCTTACCAGTTGCTGGTGATCTCACACATGCTAGCTGTAAGTCTGAAACAAATGATCCTTTCATCACGTTGCTATATCGCCCTGGTCACTATGATATCCTTTATCCAAAGTGATGTATCATGATCTCTTTGGTAAGCCTTGTCTTTTTGAGCCATAGCTGCTCCGCACTGTAGCTAACCATGTAAGAACATTTGTGGATTATACTTTTGATATTGGGTGACCAAATTGTCCAGAAGTTGTTTAAACAAAGACCCAACCAAGCTTCTCATCATTAATACTTACTAATAATCAGAACTTTCGCCTTGATTCCAACTGCTATATTACATTTTTCTTTTGGTCATTCATTCTGTCTGATATTCTTATGCATAAAGTTTCCTTGCCCAAGGTGGTTACATTGTGACAAGTGTGACGCCATGGTCCTTTGTTATAACTTAGGCTTTGGACGTTGGAACTGGGGGAAGTTGTTTGGTAAGCTAACAAACTGGTTTGCGTTGAAAAGCGTCCAAATCTGAATTTGTCAGAACCTTTGTAGAAATTATTTGGCAAATTTGGAGTAAACCAGCCAAAGCATTATTTTATATCTGAAATGGATAATAATGACATTCTTTTTTTTTTTAATAGTTATTTTTAGAAAGAGATATTTTTATTGCTAACAAACAAGTGCTATTCTGTTCGTCTCTGGGTTCAAACATTACATTTCCTGTTTAACTTGAAGATTTAGTTCAGGTTCATTGATCAATTCTCACAATCCAGGTGTCTATAACCTGTTTTGTTTACCCAACCAGATTCACTCTCACCACTTCTCTTGATGAATATTCTATACTACATGTTAGTTCTATGACTCCCGTTCAGGTTTTAGGTGCGATTACTTGCGTTTGTAGGGTGCATTGTATGTTCGTAGGAAAACTACCTTATTAGAAGCTTGATCTTACTATATGGATTAGGAATGTAATATGGTTTTGAATACTATGCCTTTTTTTATCAAATCAGCACAATTCTATATAGAGACAATTTCATTCCTAAGCGCGTGTTTGATATTGACAGAGGAATGAGGTCTAATATGAAATCTCCTGTTGAACATAGACGATGATGCGAAACTCGTGTCTTCTGGAAAAAAAGAGACTCGTGAAACCTGTGTTTCCAGACTTCTATGCATCGGATCTAGAAAATGTTGATGATATTGAACAATCTTCTCTCTATCTCTTTTACTTTTTTCCAAGTCTTTCTAAATTACTCCATCGAATAAAACATAAATGGGGGTTGTCAATAACTGATTTTTTACTGTAGCCAATAACTGGAAGGGGGGATTGAGTCTAACAGGTCTTTTATAATGCAGTAAATCAAGGTTTGAATTATTGTTAGAAGATGTACTCATATTTTTAATACCGATATGTCTTGAATAGGATTATCTTAAGTAGAAAAAAATGTGCTTAGCGAACAAAAATAACTTGAAGAAGTCAACAACTTAGATGCATGATAATAGTATCCACTTTGGGTGCGTAAATTGTAAATCATTAACTTACGAGGATAATAATCAACCGGAATTGAATACAGCGAAAAGGGTTAGTCCTTCAGAATATGATGAGCCAATTAAGCTATTAAATCCAAAAGCCTAAAAATACAAAAGACAATTGAATTAAATGACTAGAAAATTGAAATCTCCTTCGTTGAAGTATTGGAGCTCAAACCTAACTCTTTCCTCTTGAGAGTAGCTGAATTAGTTGTTCATGATGTTGATTAACACTTTCTTGGGGATCTCCACCATGGCAGAAACAATAAAATACACAAGATTATGGGCCTTGAATAGCCCTAGAAGTCCGTTATGGCATAACCAACGTATCATTTTGAGTTCATATGCGTTTTATTTACAATTTTGCCATCTTTCACTCTTTTCACATCCTTTTTCCCTAACGAATGTAAATTAGCAATCTTTTTAACAATATTTGATTCTTTAGTCTCTCTTCTAAATCTATTTTTTTTACTAAAGCACATATATCTTTCTATTTAAGATAATCATATTTGAATCCCTATCGATCTTTTCTTTCTAATATTGTTCTGCACTAAATTGCCATGTCTAGCGTCACCTATGCGTTACAAGCAAAGAAACCAGATAAAACTATTAAGCATAGTGTTCATTTGTAGGGTATCTTCAACACTTGAATGATAAATTCGTTTTAAATTATAATTTTGAAAGTTTTGTATCATCAAAATTACAAACATTTGCATATTTTCAATTGTTAAGATGCGAAAAAAAAATAGAATGATGTTTTACTCTTTGGAATATGTAATTATAATGTCTATACTCTATGGATGCAATTCGTCATCAATTGGGTGTTTTAAAAAAGGAGCCTAGAAACAGGGTATTCAAAACAAAGTCCTTTTATTGTGAAAGAAAGATAGACAATGGATAGATATTCATGAAACACACAGGGATAAACTTCATGAATGACTTGTGAAATGGTTATTATCCCTAGTCTTCCATGAGCATACAACTGATATTGTAATAGGATTTTGTGTGCATAAAGATATTTGTTTCATCATATGGGAAGCTCAGTACTCCTTACAGTCCTATTTCTAATAGACAATTGATGTCGTTAACTTAAACACTAAAAATATATTTGAAAGTTTTTTCTTTCTTTAAGGGCCCATTTGATTGAGTGAATCCGTTGGAATGGAACAGGATGGAAAATTTTTTAGGGTGTTCTGTTTGGTTGGCACTAGAATGTAAAAAAGGTGATGGGAAATTTTTGTTGGGTTGGGTTAAAATTGTAGAAAAGAGAGTATATATATTTATTGTTAATTATATATATTTACATATGTATTTAATATATATTTATTAAATTATATATATTTATATGTGAAGATGTGGTGTTTTTTCACCTCATCCTTAGCCCATTCGAATGGAGGGTGAGGATGAGGTGAAATATTTTCACGAATGGGGTGAGGATGAGCTTGTCTTCTCCGGCGCCGTTCTTCCTTCGACAACTGAATTCGAATGGGGTGAGGATGATATATTTTCACCACATCTTCTCCATTCGAATGGGGTGAAGATGTGGTGAAAATATATCATCACATCTTCACCCCGTGAAGATGAAGAAGAGACACAGGCGCGGTACCGACAACGGAGAAGACGACCTAGGAGTGAGAGCGAGGCCCGCAGGAGGACAACTCCATTTTTGCTCTTCCATCGGCCAATTGAATTCGAATGTGGTGAAGATGAAAGAGACAGAGGAAGCGTAGGAGGACAAGCTCAACATATCGGTGGTGCCGATGACGGAGATGGACTGGGGAGTAAGAGCGAGGGCACGGGAGGGCAACTCCGCCTTTTAGCTCTTCCATCGACTGAGTGAATTTGACTTCCCACCATTTTTGGTGGGAAGAGAGTTTCGCCCGTATGAATGAAATCAATTTCCGCCGGAAACCACCTTCCATCGAAAATGTTGATCTAAACGGGCGCCGCTATTGGAAAATTGCAATTTTCCTTTTCCATCGACACATTTTCACTGAACCAAACGGGACCTAAAGTTGTTTGTGTATACAAAGAAAAGAGAGAAAAGAATTTAAGTAAAATGAGTATTTTTTATTACCATTTGAAACATAAAATTATTTAGAATAACTTTCATGAAGGAAGTTAATAAAAAAGAACTAGTTTTGATTATATCTAAACAATCATAAAATGAAGCTCTAGAACCTTAAATGGTAAAACATATTAGTTGGATAATAGATGTTAGATTTGGTTAATGGCATTGCTAAATTTGCTGTCTTATTAATTGATTATTGATAAATTTACATTTTAATTGTACTAGATGATCTAGGTCAATACTTGATTACTTGATTACTAAATTTCCACCCATAGTCGTTCATTTACATATTCTATTCTCATCAAACTATGACTCAACATAAGACAGACCACCTCAACCCCTCCGGCTATTCGACACCAATTGTAATTCTCTCCAAAAATTGAGAAAGAAAGAAAGAGAAGTGGCAAATATAATGGAGTGGGCGTTTAGTCGCAATTTTGGCTGAAATTGTTTTTGCGTCGGTGCTAAAATCATCCTTCAGCTAAACGATTTCAAAATCATAATATCATAAAAAGTTGGGTTTCAGAATATTTCATAAAGGTAGTTGATATAGCATATATAAAAGCCCTGAAGTCAGTTAGTCAATTACCATGCTCTTTCTAAGCCAATACATATTGGACAATGACGACCAACTTCTGAAGCCCTTCACTGGCTTCAACTCAGTCCAAACATCTTTAGCCGAATCACCAAAAAGGACACACATGATCCTCTCTTCTTCCTACGAAAGCATGTTAACACTGAGATGGAAGAAACTGAACAGAAAGAATAAAGTGAACTAATACTACATCTCCGGTGCTTAATGAAGCTGAAGGTATCGAGGGGTCCACCTCTTTTTTTCGTCGTACAGGGAAAGAACTTGTTGTGGATCCTACTCTTGGTGATAATATGAGCCAGCCTCTATGTTTCTGGTCAAAGGAGACAGAAAGCACTTGTAATGTCTTTTAATTCTTCTGGAGAGTGTTCCAATTTGGCTTAAACACGATGCTATGAGGCTTCGGAGGCTGGCCCTCAACAGCCTCCATCGCTGCCATGAGAGTATGCTGCTGGAAGTGTCTTGGTTTTTGGCGTTAGACGATAGGTAGAGCTTAAAACACCTCTTGTGCAAATATAAACCTAAGATCCTTTTTTGCCGGAGATGAAGCAATGTGTAGGTAAGGTTGATAGGCTCTTGCTTCCTTTTGGCATTGTAATACAGCGGGCTGTGATCCTCAGGGTAAGAGTGGTGGGTGTATATGGGGGTTTCTACTGATATTACTGTCTCTGCTTTGTACTGCTCGCTTCACCGGATGAACTCTTCTGTTAATGATGTTTCTGTGTATGTCTCTTGTACACATGGTTTTCCTGTCCTCCCTGATTGTTATATACTTTGGGAGTTGATGATAAAAACCCACTTATCAATCTCAAGGCCATGGTTTCTGTTGGATTTTTGGTTCCAGATCCGTCTGATGAGTTAATTTGAAAATTTGAATAATTTCTATTTAATAGATTAATTAATTAAGTGATTCAGTAATTGATCATATGAGAAAAAGATAGATTGTTGACTCAGCTATGAGTTAAATGAATACCCTAAAAGTATTAATTATATAAATTAAATAGTAATATTTAATTTATATAATTTAAATAATCGATCATCAGTTATATAATGAATATAAGTACATTTAATTTATATCCTATTTGACTAAATCAAATGAGAGGTTGAGATAAGCTCTCAATTGATTATGGACATTTTGAGTTCCCAAAATATTCCCAATCCACTCTTATAAATAGGAGGCTATCATATCAGTTCTTTTCACCCTAGTTGTTGTTGAGTTTTTTGTTTTGACTTTAGATTTTCTTGTAGTCCATTGTGTGGGCATACAGTACTGTGCATGCCAACGGTATACACAAGTCAAGACAAAATCATTTCAAAATTTATAAAAAATATCTTAGAATCCATAAAATCATTTAGAATCTGTAATTTTAGTGTACGCCAACAGTGCACACAAGCCAAAATTTGAATTTTGGTGTGAATGTGAGGAAATTTTATAGGCTCAGAAAGCTGTTGTAATTGGATGCTATGTTGGAAGTAGAAACACATCATATTTTCATAATTTAGTCATAAAAATACGTTATGCTGCTATTGTAAAATTAAAGGATATATGAAGAAGTAACTGAGTGAGGGAGGACATGAGTATTTCCCAAATTGTTATTCAGCATTTTCAGAAAATGTACTCAACGCCATCAGAGCTTTCTTTTAATGAGATACTCCACGAACTTCAAGAATTGCAAATCCCACAACTTTCAGATGAACACTGCTCTGCTATCCTTAGATCTATTTCTGGAGACGAAATTAATTGTGCCATTAAACAGATGGATTCAGATGGAGCACTAGGAACGGATGGTTTAAACCTCTGGTTTTTTACAAAATTTTTGGTCTGATTTTTTTGGGGCATTATTAATACTGTGGATTGATTTTTCCATTCATCTTATTTTCCTCGATATTTGGGTCGAATTAAACCTTTATAACCCTGATTCCAGAAAATAATAGCCAACACTTTATGTTGTGTGCTCTGCAAAATAATTGCCAAAACTTTATGCTATAGATTGTAGTAGATACTTGATGAGCGACCTCATTACCCCTTTCCAGAATAATGCTTTTGTGAAAGGTCACCGTATTTATGGTAATAACTTTGATTGTATCAGAAGCTATGACGAAGTTTCACTCGGTGCGAAGAGAAAAATAAATGGTTGGTGTGCTTTAAAACTGGATATTCAGAAGGCTTATGACAAATTCCCTTGGACTTTTTTTAATGCTGTGCTTGTTCGCATGTGTTTTCCTAAGAATTGGGTTAGAATGATTATGTTTTTGTGTTGGAATATGGGCCACCCTTGATGGATTGGGCCCAAGTCCATGGGCTAGGTCAAATGCGTAAACCTAAACCCTAGTGGGAAGTTACAAGAAGGGAAATATGGCTCCCCAAAGAGAAAACAAGTTTTCTCCTTTCCCTTTTCTCTTTCAGAGAATCCTCTCATCTCCACTCCTCTTGCCTTTGGTGCTTTTGCTGTGTCTTGTGTTTGGATCCACCATTGTGATCTGAATTCCGCGTGGGTACCTGCAGATTCTTAATTCGGCATCTCCATGTACGCCCAAAATCCTTCAGTGGTATCAGAGCTTATAGGTTCATGAGGCATTTCTCTTCCGCACAGATATGAATTATCGTTATTTTAATCATGAAAATTTGAGTATATGATTAAAGTATGTCCATTACTATTATCTTTTGCTTAGCATGCATGCTCAATGGCAATTACTCACTGTTCATGAATTTCTACAAGCATGTTTCATTAAGATATATGTGTATGCATGTCTAATGCTTTCCTGTATAGCATGTCATTTTGTTTTTTGGTTCAGATTTCAAGCATATATGTGATTTAAGTGTATATTTGGTATGAAATCATATGCGTCTAAACCGAAACGATGAAAATGAAAAATGAAACGGGAAAAACAAAACCCAACAACGGAGATCCAGATCTGGGTTCTCGGAATACAATGTCGTTAGGCTTAGAAAATATATCCATAGTCCAGATCTCTTCAAGACGAGAACGTGGAGACCAAGAACGCGAAAAACGGACACCGGACGACAGAGTTACGGAGGAAAAAAGACTTACAAGTTCCGTCACATTTTTTCAGAAAAGGAGAAAGAATTAGCTCCAAAAGAGCTCCCATTGTGTAGATTTCATCAAAACGAAGAAATGGACACCTAGAACATGAAAAATAGACGTCAGACGGCGAAGATATGGCCGGAAAATGCATCCTGATGAATAGTAACCGTCTGGAAATTAAAAAAAGATAGAAAAACCGGCGGCCGCTGGGGGGAGTGAAACGGGTCAACCAGGTAGGTTAACCCGACCCACCAGCTGAGTTTTGGGCCTTCCTGAGTTGGGCTAAGAAGTTAAAAAAACCAAAATCGAAAAAAAAGGCTTAACAGTAACAGCGACGGCTGGGGAGAATGTGCAAACCGGGTCGACGCGCGAACGGGTCAGGTAGGTTAAATGACCCGACTCGATGTGGAGCATCGGAACGGTGCGTTTTGGTAAAAAAAAATCCCATGACACTGTTTTGGCCTGACAAGCTGAGCCCAAAGTTAAAAAATAAAAAAGGCACCTTTCGGTTGGGCCAGAGAGGCCCAACCCAAAAATAAAAAAAAGACAAAAGAAAAATCGGTTGGGCCAAAAGAGGCCCAATCCAATATTTAAAAAAAATTTAAGGACTGGGCCAGAGAGGCCCAATCCGCGGGGGGAAAGGGACTGGGCCAGAGAGGCCTAGTCCGAAATAATAATAATAATAATAAATAAATAAAGGGTAAAAATGCCACGTGGGCAAGCGGGGCCACGTGGCACGTCATTTAGACATGTGGACCACACCACCGGACAGATGACGGCGCGTGGAACTTAGTCATCCGGCGTGTGTACGGAATGGAGGTCGGGATGGCGGGCGTGTCATTAACGCGCCACCATCGAGAGTGGGCGTCGACCCATTTTTCAATTTTTCCTAGATTTTTTCTTCTAGGGGCGCGTGCTGGCGCGTTTTAGCTCCAAATGAGACACAATTTATTTCTAAAAATCCTAAAATTCAAGATCTTCATTTTAATATATAATATGCCTATTTTATAAAGCAATTCAGGATCTATTTTGACAAAAATCAATGCTTACTTAAGGATTTGTTGAAAATTTTTCAATGTATTAATTTCAAATCCATTTTTTTTGAAAAATAATGGTATAAGAGCCTCATATAGCACTGAAACACAGTCTTATAGATCAGTGTACATTGAATATGTTGATAAACATATTCATAACGAGGATCCTGAATTTAAAACAAAAAAAAAATTTGAAGAGGATTTTAAGGAAAAACCGTTAAAAAAGGATCTTGAGGAATTTCTTAAAGGAATATGAGGAAGACATTGAGGAGGATCTGGAAGAGGGTCCTAAGAGGTCAAGAGGAACCTCAAAAAGGCCTATTCCGACCCAAATCTTATGTCCACGTTCTCATTCAATTCAAAACCTCAAAGTGTTGATGAGGAGGTAGACCAACGCTTTTTCCCCCAGTCATGGCTGCAACAATAGCTGAATATGGCATGAAATGAGAACAATCATAGTTAAGAATATAAATGTATACACATATGAAATCATTGCAAACTATATCAACAGCATAACTGATAAAGAAACTGCAGAATTCTATGTGAATGTTGTGATAAAGTATTGTGTGGCATTTAGAGCTACATGCACATTATCAACCATGTGGGTTGTTGCAGTAAAGAGAACAACGAAACTTATGCTGAACAAGAACCAATACTTCAAAAAACTGAGAAAATAAATAGTCAATAATTGAATTGCAAATATATAAAGACATATTGTACTTTAGATTTATGTGTTTACCCTCTATGTTTAGTTAATTTATTTAGAACTAACTTGGAATGATTGTGACTAAATGCATTGTAAAAAGTGATATGTTTAGTTTATGTGAATTGTTGTGAAATTGTCATTGTTATTCACATGATTTGTCACCTTGTAACACTTTTGATAAGTGGGAGCTTTTAGAAAATGAGACTTCTAAAAGTTGACGATTCAAGAAGTACTTATATAAAATTCTTGAAAGAAAATAATGTAGTTACTAGTGTTTGTGTGATGGGAGGTACAAACGTATTCTCCTGATCGTAAATCTAGTGATCAAATTATCTTCTTGTCAAGAGTAATATAAGTATAAGACATTGTATACTGTGATGTGCTACATAAAC